>JAZKJV010009673.1:0-182050 GCA_037367405.1 Ottelia alismoides | reverse complement strand
TTAAGAACCACGTCAGCAACATCTTGAAGGCTTTGCAGGTCAATAGCCGAACCGAAGCCGCGATGAAGGCTGTTCGCGGCAAACAAAGCTAGTTTCAGTCAGCAGACTCATTGATAAGCGCTCTGAGTCGTACTTCGATTTCTGGATCGTCAGCGAGAGACGCAAATTCCGAAACGACTTGAGCGATTCGAGTTTTGTTTACATTTGGATCGATTTCTAATAATGCGAGTGCATCGTCTGTATCTCGGCGACGACCGGCAATGATCTTCATAATGATCAAATCTTCAACCGAAGCGATTGGCACGCTTTTCTTAGAAAATATTTTTTCATTGGACGAGTTTTTAATGACTTCACGTTCAAACGAAGCATGCCCATTGAGATATCGATATCGGTTCCATCCGGAGTAGTGAGCAGAATCATTCGGAATTTCTGAGCGAACTCTTTTGGTGAGGCAGTCCGAGACTTGAAACCAATGAATTCAAAGGCCTGAATTATGGTTTCAATCCGTTCGTCGACATCCATGACTAGCGCATCAATGTCTTGTGTTGCTCGGTCGTGTCCGTGCGCGATCACCGCGAGACCACCGATAATCGAATAGTCAAGATTTAACGATCTTAGGACTTCATCCAAAAGAGCGAGTGAATATTGGAAGTTATTGATTTCGCTCAAGATATGTTTGTTGAATTTTCGCCCATATTAGATGCTCTTCCCAGTCGCTTTCGGGTCTCTTACCCATGTCACTTAGCCGTTGCAAAAAGGCATCGTGGGCTCTTAGCCGATGTTCAACCGATTTAGAGCGCTTTTCGGCAAGAATAATTTTGTTGACTTCGCTGTATCGCGATTGCCAACCTTTCGCCGTTTCACGGTCCAAACTCATTTCTCTCTCCTATTTTAACAGACAAGTTAAGCTCAACCTAAGATCATTGTGTAATGGCACTTTCATCCAGTTGCCAAAATTGCAATGAGGAAAACATCGATTCCGATTTCGTTTGAATACTAGCTCATAGTTTGGCAAGAAGTGGAATAACACCTCTGTGCGAAGACGCGGTTTGACGCTAAGCGAAGTTTTAATCAGCACCACGATTGTTGGGGCGGTCGCGATGGTCGCAACGCCAAAGTTCATCGAAGCGACAAAGCGAGCAAAAGAGTCCGCCCTCAAAAGCGATCTTCAAACGATTCGGAAAGCAGTCGATCAATTCAATGCCGATACCGGAGGATGGCCAGAGTCGATTTCCGATTTATTGGGAGATCAACCTCCGAAGACCTGGTTCCGTAACGGAAAGTCGATCGAATGGAAGGAGACGAAGTGGAACGGTCCCTATCTAGGATTTGGTGAAAAGGGACCAGAGTATGTTCCAAAAGATGTGATCTCTCAAAAGCCGTATCGAACAGAAAGGCTTGAGAGCGGGAAGTTGAAGGTTTTTAGTTCGATGACTGGCCTCGACACGAACGGCAAGAAGTTTGAAGAATACTAAAACTCAGCGTCAAACGCTCGCATCGCTAGCTGGTCTGCAGGGTCTGTGCTTTTCGATAACGATCTGATAATTTGATCCGCGCTCGCTGCTTTTCCGGCCGCTTGTCGCCCTTTTTCAATCGCTATTTGCACGAGAGTCCAATGCTCAAATTCTTTCTGACCGCGTTCACGTTTTCCTAGCGGACTTTGAGACAGAAACTTTAAAACTGGAGTTGCGTCTACCTTTGTTCGTGCCTCTTTTTTGACCTCTTCATAGGCCTCCATTTCATCCATCACCTGAACAAATGCTTCGTCCATAAGCGCATCAATATCCTCACCTTCGGAGTATTGCTTTGATGTTGAAGGTCTTTGAATCCAACTTCGGACGGCAGGACTTCGATTTTCCAAACTTTTGGTTGTCAACAGTAATAGTGGAATCACTGCTGCAAGAACCAGAATGGAACTCAAGATTAGAATGAAGTTTCCCCTTGTGCTTTTTGCTCGCGCCGGCTTGACTCCTTCCCCCCAAGCGTGAATTGCCACCGGTTCTGGTATTCCTTTCAGAATTCTTGGACCGATATATTTTGCCGGAGGCAAAGACTGCGCCCTTACAATTTCAAATACGGCTCTAGTTGTCCAAATCTGCCCTGGAATAGCCTCTTGTTCCAATCGAGCTGCTGTGTTTACGGCATCGCCGTAAACATCTGAGTTTCGAATGGTCACTTCTCCCGCCTCAACCCCAATCCGGTGCTTAAGCTTAGAGTCTTTCAGGCGTTCTTGGGCTTCAAGGCAAGCAATTATCGCATCAGCTGCGCTCGGGAAAACGGATAGGGTTCCGTCCCCGGTAGATTTGATAACTTCACCCCGATGCCGGGAGAAAACCTCTTGAAAAACGTCGTGAGACTCGGAAAGTAGTTGAAGCGCCAAGGGTTCGTTTTCACGAGCCAGCGCGGTAAATCCTGCCGCGTCAGTGAAGACGACGGTCATCAAACTTCGTTTACTTTCCAAAATCAAGAGTAAGGATAAACGAAACCAGACCGCGAAACGTTCATCGACGGTAACATTTCCTTTACTTTGGAACCGATTCTTTCGCAGGTCAATGTCAACGATGATGAGCACCGTACGAATCGAGCAGCGATGGACGCCATCCTGACCGATTACCGCACCCGAATGGCGGTCACGATGCAAGGCGGCGGAGCCGATGCAGTCGCGAAACACAAAAGCCGTGGGAAACTGCTTGCGCGAGAGAGAATCGATGGCTTACTCGACCCTGGCGCTGCATTCTTGGAGTTCAGCACTTTAGCCGCAACCGATATGTACGATAACGGCGCGCCTGGGGCTGGGGTGGTCACTGGCATCGGGCGGATTCATGGACGAGAATGTGTCATCGTCGCCAATGACGCAACCGTAAAAGGGGGAACTTACTTCCCGATGACGGTGAAGAAGCACCTTCGGGCCCAAGAGATCGCTCTGGAAAATCACTTGCCATGTGTTTACTTGGTTGACTCGGGAGGGGCATTTCTGCCTCTGCAAGCCGAAGTATTTCCTGATAAGGAGCATTTTGGGCGGATTTTCTATAACCAAGCCCAGCTGAGTGCAAATCGTATTCCGCAGATCGCTGCGGTGCTTGGCTCGTGTACTGCGGGAGGAGCCTACGTTCCGGCCATGTGCGATGAGTCAATCATCGTAAAGAACCAAGGAACGATCTTCCTTGGCGGTCCGCCGCTTGTAAAGGCGGCAACCGGTGAAGAAGTCTCGGCAGAGGATCTCGGTGGTGGGGATGTGCATACGCGGATTTCTGGTGTAGCTGATCATTTGGCTGAGGATGACAACCATGCACTGGAAATCGTGCGCAACATCGTTGAGTCGCTGGGAAATTCTCGAAAACGTTCAACCGAGCAAGCGGAATCACAAGAGCCGGCTTATGATCCTTCGGAACTTTATTCGTTAGTTCCAAGCGATACCAAACATCCGATGAAAATGCGCGAAGTCCTTGCGAGAATTCTGGATGGAAGCAAGCTACACGAATTCAAAGCAAGATACGGAACAACGCTCATTTGCGGCTTTGCACGGTTACATGGTCATCTCGTTGGAATCATTGCTAACGACGGTATTCTGTTCTCAGAAAGTGCATTGAAGGGGGCACACTTCATTGAGCTATGCTGCCAACGCGGTGTCCCGATTGTGTTCTTCCAGAACATCACCGGTTTCATGGTCGGTAAGAAATATGAAAACGAAGGAATTGCTCGAAACGGAGCAAAGCTGGTCACGGCAGTAAGCACGGCTACAGTTCCGAAGTTCACCGTGATTGTAGGAGGAAGTTATGGAGCGGGGAACTATGGGATGTGCGGCCGAGCGTTTGGTCCTCGACAACTTTGGATGTGGCCAAACTCGAAAATCTCTGTGATGGGCGGAGAGCAAGCAGCCAACGTTCTTCTGACCGTAAAGATGGATCAACTTGCCGCGAAAGGAGTCCAAATGTCAGCAGATGAACAAGCCGCTTTCAAGGCACCAACTCTTGCCAAATATGAGGAGGAAGCGAGTTGCTACTATTCAACGGCGAGGCTGTGGGATGATGGCATTATCGACCCTGTGGATACTCGAAGAGTTTTGGCAATGGGGATCGAGGCGGCACTGAATGCACCGGGAGGAATCGCCAAGATTCAGCGTATTCAGGATGTAACTTCCACAAGTAAAAATACGGTTGGATTTTCTAGGATTTTAGGCTATCTTGAAAGTTGTCGTAATCTTGATGCGGGTTTGAAATGGTTGTTCTTCGTGGTGGCTTAGCTTTATCAATAGGAATTGGCGTGGCTAGTTCCGGACTAGCCAATTTGGTTATTTTTGACCCTTCTTTAGGCACATTGCCAACGGCTCAAGGTTGGACAATTGTTGATAGTGGTGGAATCCTTCTCCAACAATTTCTGGCGGGGTTTTGAATGTCGGGCCAACGTCGATTGCATCGGCACAGTATTGGTCAGCTCCTGGAAATGTGGTCGATTTTCTCTCTCCTACTTCGATTCTTGCTGATGTAAAAATTGGAAGTTCTAACTTCGTATCAAACCCCGGAAGAGCTGGTTTCAATCTCAGTATTCAGAGTACAAATCAATTTTTCAACCTACTGATTGCCAGCGATCGAGTGGCTTTGATCAACTCGGCTTCCGGTCCGGCTATTGCCTCGTTTAGCATCGATACAACCGCTCAGTTTCGAACTTACGAGTTAAGAGTTGACAGTAACGTTGCAAGAGTGTTTGTTGATGGATCTCAAGTGATGACTGCAGGAACCGGCACGGCCATTTCAGGTTCGCAAATTGGATGGTTTGGTGATGGGACTAGTCTCGCAGGTTATTCGGGGCAAATCCGTCGGGTTGAATTCCGATCTGTTCCTGAACCAGTCACAATGGTCACACTATCTCTTGGTTTGGTCAGCCTTGCTCGGCGAAGAAGATCAAAGGGCTAAAGAGGTTTCGGAGAAATCGGAAGATTTCAGCGTCTTCCGAGCGAGATTAGTCAAAAATTCAAGCCCAGTGACGCTTTTGGTCTGTTTTATGAGTCTCTCATGTTAAGGTCAACTTGACTGAGAGGCTTTTATGCTGAAAGAGTTTAAAGAGTTTATTTCCAAAGGAAATCTTATTGATTTTGCCGTCGGTGTCGTGATGGGTGCTGCGTTTACAACCGTTACGACGAAATTCATGGAGAACATCGTCAATCCTCTATTGGGTGCGATAGTCAAAGTGAACTTTGACCAATTCGGTGCAACGCTAGGAACAGGTCAAGATGGCAAGCCGATCGTTCTCGCATACGGTGGGTTCATCACGGCGATTTTAAACTTCCTGATCACAGGTTTCGTGATGTTCTTGGTGGTCAAGGCCTACAACAAGACGAAGGCACCAGCGCCAGAACCTGCACCAGCTGGTCCAACTGAAATTGAATTGCTCGCAGAAATCCGCGACGCTCTCAAGAAGTAAGGATTGAGCTTTTTCGTCCCCTCTCCACTCGTGGAGAGGGGATTGAGGGGTGAGGAAAGACAGCCTTACAAGTTGTGGTTGGCATCAAAGTCGAACGGGTGCTTTGAGCTCCGCTGAACGGATGACCGCATCAATAATCCTGATGTCTCGTAGCCCCATTTCTCCTGGAGTGATGAGAGTTTTGTTCGGATCCCGAACACATTCCGAGAAGTGATCCATTTGTTTCGCCCACTCGTTGGCGTATTCAACATCAATCGGTTTGCCGTTCAGAGTGAAGTTGTGTCCGTCATAACCGGTTGCCGGTTCGGCATCAATTCTCCCCTTGGTTCCAAGAACTCGAAAGTTATTCGAATTCCATGTATAGCTCGTTGACCCGATCCCCTGAATTCCGCCAGGGAACAAAAGATTGAAGTGATTTGTGTCTTCAACTTCTTTGAAAAGCGGATTCGAGAGTTTATCTCGCGTCCCAAACACCTCAATGGGATCGGACCCAGCAAGATAACACATTGCTTGAATGGCATAGATTCCGATTTCACCAATCGCACCAAAACCACCGATAGCCCTTTTGTGGTGCCATCGGCTCCAGTTACCCAGCGTAAATCCATGCTCACTTCGGATAGTTCGAATCGAACCAAGCGCACCAGAGCGGCACAATCTCACCGCTTCTAGGTTGTGCGGTTCAAAGTGACATCGATATCCAATCCCAAGACGTCGATTGAGATTCTTTGCTTCAGCAACCATTTCTTCGGCTTGCTTTAGGTCGCCGGTCATTGGCTTTTCGCAAACCACATGCTTGCCAGCCCTCAATGCTCGCATCGTAAACTCATGGTGGGTTCCGGGCGGAGTAATGACGTAAACAACTTCAATCTCAGGGTCATCCGCGATCTTCTCCAAGTTATCGTAATTGAAAATTTTCGAGATGCTATATTTACCGGCGACCTCTTTCGCCTTGTCGGGAGAGCCGCTAATCACTGCGACCGGCTTCGAATTCTTACAATGCTCCATATTGGGCAGAATTCTCTGAGTTGCATATCCGCCTAGCCCAAGGATTGCCCAACCTACAGGTTTTGTGGGGTTCTTGAATAGGAAGTGTCTTGCTCATTGCAATCGCGCCAGAGGCTGCAAGTAATTCTCTTCGGGTGATGTTGCTCATTTGGACTCCACAACGGCGACAGCTCGGGCCGCAATTCTGAGGTTCAGCGTTCCAGTTCCATCGGTTTGTACTTCTTTCGGTTGACTGTTCAAATTCTTACCTCTGATGATTACAACATATTTAGTTTTTGGACCAAGCTTGCTCAGTTTTACGTCTGCAGAGCCAGTAGGAGTTAAGATCAAAACCTTGCGACCTTTCAAACCAGCGGTTGCTGTGGCAAAGACCTCGGGATGATCTGAAGTGACATTCTGGACCATCTGTGCCTTTCCGTAGACTCTATCTAGCAACTTCATGACCTCGAACACAGGATAAGGCTCTGTTGTTTTGTTATTCGCCAAGGGGTAGTTGTCTTGATAAGTCCAATAAAGCATCGTTGAAGATCCGGTAAGCCTTATGGTTCGCTCATATGCCAAAGCCGTTCTAAACGCATTTTCCCAGGTGTTCCAAGGGTCTTTTTGTTGCCATAGCTGAGCATCATGACCTGCCTCGGTGCACCAAACTTGCTTTTTGTATTTCTTCCCAACTTTCGCGATGGCTTGGTATGCCTCGTTGGTTGCGGTAAGCGCATCCCAACTATGAAATGCAAAGGGTCCGAGGTATTTGCTAATCTGAGGATCGCTGAGTAAAACTTCGCCATATTCGGCGGATACGGTTCCGTTCGCGGTGTCTGCGGTCAAGAATTTCGTCTTGAGTCCGGCCTTTTCGAACGCCGGTCCGCACTGCCTTATGAAGTCCCTCAATTGAGTCGGACTGAACTTGATATTCACGCCGTAATCGGGTTCGTTGAAGCTGAAGTAGTCGGGTTCAACCGCGAATCTCTTCTTGGCTTCTAGCAGATAGGATACGATCCCTTCAATCAGAAGCGGATACTTTTCTTTCGGGAGTGCGATTCCCATTTCCTCGGGTTTACCGCCCAATAGCCACCGTCCCGGCTCCCAGACGGAAGCGATCACCTGGCGATTGTCTTTTTTCAGGATCGATAACGCTTTCATACTCGCGAGCGGAGGACCATCAGTTTTGTAAACCCCTCTCTGCGGGTTGTAAAAGTTCAATGGAATACCGATTCGAGCACGTGTGACTTTGAATTCGGACAAGCACTTTTCGCCGACTTTATCCATCGCCTCTGAAGAGCTGTATCTAGGCTGGCAGAAATTGCCTCCGAGTCCTTCCATGAATTGGCCAATCGATTTTGGATCGACTATCAGATTCACCGAGCCCAAATGGTTCTTGTCGAGCTGGTTTTGTCTTAAAGTGTCAATGTTGTTTTGTTCAGATTCTGGCCCCAGGTTTGATAACGAAAGGTTTCGAATTTCGATAGTTTGTGGCTGAAATGCCAGCCGCACCGAGAGCATAGCTTCCCCTGGTTGGTAAGTTTCAGCACTCTTGATAAATGCGCGGTAAGTCTTCCATCGTTGGGAATCTAATGAAGAAGCGGCCTCGTTGAATGATTTTGTCCAGGGAGAAGATGACTTTTCGAACAGAAACTCCATGCGAGCTGGAGAATTGCCCTTCAGCGCATTTCCTCTTATATCCACGGTCAGTTGAAGAATGTCGTTCTTTTGAACTTTGGTTGAGTTTTGAAGTGTGAGCTGGGTTGCGTTGCTGTCTTTCGCGCTCGTTTTGAGTACAAACTTTCGAACATTTCCGATAATCGTTGATGATGCTTGAGTGTTAGCCAAACCCGCGACATCTGTTTTGAGATAAGCATCCGGAGGAACCACAAGTTGTTCGGCAAAAGAGTCACCGCAATAATAATCATCCTGAATCCATTCTAGCAACAACCCACCTAAAGTTCGGGAATCGTTGATCGGTTCAAAAAATAAAAAATACAGGGGAACGCACAAGAACCTAGTATCAATATTGTGTTCCTACCTCGAACACGGTGGAACGAACAAGATGTGAGTGCACTACGAAAGACGGATTTGGTGATTCAAGAACAGCAGGATACAGAAGTTATCTACCTGTTGATCCCGCCAACAACCGCTCCTTCGATTTCTGAGCCAAGACCTTTCAACACTATTGAGCGACTAGCTCTGCTTGGCGAGCAAGCAAAATTTGTGCTTCATCGAGCTGGAAACTACGCTTTTGCGGCGTACTTTGCAATCGCGGCAACGATCGCAGTTGGTTATTCACTTTATAACCTCAAGTCGTTTGCGGGAATCAATTTGTATTCCAATGCACAACTCGAAGACTTTGCACCATTGCCCGGCTTTAATCGCTAGAAATACCAAAATTTAGGTATGGGTTTTGTGTACCAGATCATGTAACATGACCAATGCGCGGAGATTGGCTTTGAAAGCCGACAACACAACGCATCAAAATCAAGACTCTATGTGGGCGCTGTGTTCCAAGGAACGCCCCCTTTTTTTATATGCGTCCTCGAAGAAATGTCTTTGCGTTTCCACTCATCAGTACACGGTCCGGTCCAACAGTCTCACAGTGGACATGTCCTCCTCGCTTTGACGCTTGATATCCAACCAACTTTGTTTTTCCTAGCTTCTTCGACCAATAAGGTGCCAGAGCGCAATGCGCCGAACCCGTTACGGGATCTTCATTGATTCCAACATTCGGACCAAAGAGCCTTGAAACGAAGTCGTAGTCTTCAGAAAAAGACCTTGCAGTGATGATGACGGCTCGCAATCCCATATCCGCAATTTGAGAAAGATTCGGTTGATAAGCTCTTAAAGCTTCTTCAGATTCAACTTCGATCAGCCAATCGAGTCGGTTTTTACCGACAAATATGATTTCCGAGTTAATGTCAAACTTTGTCTCCAATGGCGCTGGGTGTACCGGCTCAGCAGGGAAGTCAAGCGTATATAGCCCGTTTTGCTCAGTAACATTGAGACGACCGCTAAGAGTATCGAATAAATACGGTCCGCTTACACCTAACTCGTACAAAAGCGTGTGCGCAGGCGAGCGTGGCGTGACCGCAAAGCTCAACTTCTGTAGTCGGAGTAAACCATCGGAGGTGGTAAGAATCCCCAGTTCGATAAGCGAAAGCCGTCTCCGCCTGGTTCATCTCCATGGCAATGTTCTGCATCCAAGCCAGATCAGCAGGTCCGTCCAAGATACAAACCCCTGCTGGGTTTCCGGTAAACGGTGCGGAAGCGAACGCATCGATCAGGAAGATTTCTTGGTTGGTCACGGCTTAAACGAAGTTTATTTGATGTGGAACATCGGACCCAAAGAGCAAATCTCTTTTACTCATAAAATTCGTTAATCCGCTCTTAACCCCTTTCCAAAATTTGCTAAATTACGCGATAATGCAGGCAATCGTTTGCAACGACGCGAGCGGGACCATGTTGGGGAGGCGTCGTAAGGTTGCAATCATCCGAAATTGACGGTCCTCCCTTCTGGGTGAGGAACCATGTCAGCAAAGAAAGCAATCCAATTTATTGAGGAGAACGACGCTCAGTTCGTCGACATTCGTTTTACCGACCTCATGGGAACGTGGCAACACTTTTCCATTCCCGTGAACCACTTCGACGAAGGTAAGTTTGAAGACGGTCTGGCGTTTGACGGATCGAGTATTCGTGGCTTCCAAACCATCAATGAATCCGACATGATCCTCATCCCAGATGCGGACTCCATGTTCATGGATCCGTTTGCAGCGATCCCGACCGCCGTCGTGATCTGCAATATCGAAGACCCGCTCACCCGACAGCCTTACGGCAAGGACCCACGCTACACCGCGCTGAAAGCAGAGCAGTACCTGAAGTCGACTGGAATCGGTGACACTGTTTTCTTTGGTCCAGAAGCTGAGTTCTTCGTTTTCGATAGCCTCACTTACTCGGTCAAGCCTGAGCACAATTTTTTCAAGATCAAGTCACAAGAAGCCCACTGGGAATCTGGAGATGAAGACAATCCGGGTTACACGATCCGACCAAAAGGCGGCTACTACCCATGCGCTCCGGTTGATAAGCTTCAAGACCTTCGGTCTGAGATGTGCGCTCATATGATCAATGCGGGCATCGATGTCGAAATGCACCACCACGAAGTCGCTTCCGCCGGTCAATGCGAAATCGACATGAAGTTCGACACCATGGTCCGAATGGCGGACAAGCTGATGATGTACAAGTACATCGTAAAGCAAACGGCCTTCCTTTCAGGCTTCTTTGCGACATTTATGCCTAAGCCACTCTTCGGAGATAACGGTTCCGGAATGCACTGCCACCAGTCCATCTGGAAGAACGGCGAACCAACGTTCTACGATGAAGCAGGTTATGCAGGTCTGAGTGATCTTGCTCGCTGGTACATCGGCGGAATCTTGAAGCATGCCCCAGCGCTTCTCGCTTTCGCGGCTCCGACGACCAACTCCTACCGACGTCTGGTTCCAGGATACGAAGCTCCGATCAACCTGATGTACTCGGCTCGAAACCGGTCGGCTTGTGTCCGAATTCCGATGGTTAGCAAGTCGCCAAAAGCGAAGCGAATCGAGTTCCGCGCTCCGGACCCAATGGCGAATCCTTACCTCGCGTTTGCTTCGCAAATGATGGCCGGTCTCGATGGAATCCAGAACAAGATCGAACCTCCGAAGCCTCTGGACAAGGACCTTTACGAACTCCCAGCCGTGGAACGAGCCGGAATCCAGCAAACCCCAGGTTCGCTCCGTGCAACCCTCAATGCCTTGGCAAACGACCACGAGTTCTTGCTGAAAGGCGACGTGTTCACCAAGGAACTCATTGAGAGCTACATCGAATACAAACTCGAAAATGAGTGCGATGCGGTTGACCTACGCCCACACCCTTACGAGTTCTACCTCTATTCCGACAACTAATCGGAAGAGTTGTAAAATCAAAAAGACCGCACAAGTTGCGGTCTTTTTGATTTCTAAATGGCCGGCAGTTATGCAGTAATCGCTACCTCTTGGTAGTGGATGGAGTAAACCTGGGTTGGTATCCGGCTTCAGCACAGCTGCTATTCCAAATCCAAGTCGAGAGCCAAGTCGTTTAGAGGTTAAGATGCAGAGACTAAAAAAGGTCTTTCCTCAAAAACTGAGACCCCGTTTTTCAAGTCTCAAACTCGTCCCAATTGAATGCAGAATTTCAACATGGTCGGGGTGGATGCGGCCGTCGGGCATTGGTCCGATTCCGAGTAAGAAGTTGCCGCCCCGATCGTTCGCGTAACGTATTTCGTCGGCGACTTGCGCGGCAGTTTTCGGGGTTTGCCCCTCGACGTACTTCCAGTCGGGGCAGAGGGGAAGGCAGGCCTCCCAGGTTGATGGAAGTTCTTCATCAGGAATCTCGCGTTCGGGGGTGACGAAGTCTTCGAACTCATCACCGACGGCGCGATTGGCGACGATTAAACCAGGTTGGAGAGATCGAGCCATCGTAACGAGTTCCGCCATCCGAATATCTTCCTTGCCTCGCACCCATCCACCGTCCAGCCAAAGGATATCAACCGGACCGTAGTCGGTCATGAGTTCTCGAATCTGTTCATGGGTAAACGCCACGAACTTCTCCCATGTCACTGGGTCATCCACGGTGTTTGCCCGTTGTGAGGTTGGATTTTGGGCTGGGTCCCAATAGTACTCGCAATGCCAATCGGGTTTGGAGAAGTAGACCGAAATTGCGAGTCCTGCGCGCCGGAACGCGTCGAAAAGCTCGCGCGTCACATCGCGCCCAAAAGGGCAAACTGAGCCGGTGATTTTGTAATCCGTCGTGGCGGTATCCCACATGCAGAAGCCGTCGTGGTGTTTGGTGGTGAAGCAGACGTACTTTGCCCCAGCTGCGACGAACGCCGCTGCCCACTCATCAGCGTCGAACAAGGTTGGGTTGAACGTACCGGGTAGAGCCCAATAGTCGGCTTGGTACCGAGCGAGGTCTCGATTTCGCTCCACCCAGCATTTGATCTCATCCCGCCGCGACCACTCACAGTCCGGAACGAGGGTCCAGCTCTCGCAGCAATCCCATTGGGCATAGGGCCCCCAATGGACAATGATCCCAAACTTTAGCGAACGAAACCATTCGAGGCGCGCCTCCAGCCACTCCGGTTTCTCGTACCGCTGACCTTTGGTGAAGCTAAAAACATCCTCTCGCATAGTGATCCCGCACAAGTATTCCCTGGTGCTTAGACAAAATCCCATTTTGAACGATGAGTTTTTTCAGGCCGTTTGGGTTAAAAGAACATATAGATGAATCCTGCTAGGGCAAGATATGGAGTCCAAGCTGGAAGAACCGACTGCTGCCGCTTTTGCTTCATCACTCCAATAACTGAAATCGTGAGGTCGTAAATCATCCAAATCAAGACACTAAAGCCGATAAAAAGTTTCAGATAATGTCTATCGATGACCGCGTTGAAGAGGTTGCCTACCAAGAAGATTCCCGCAATAACATAGATCAGTAAAACAATGAGGACCGAGTCCCAGTTAGCAACGGTTAGTATCGGGTCATTATCATTGTCTTTACGGCCGTGATCTGTTGGGTCACTTGGTGGATCAGCGTGTGGGTCCATGCTCGTCTTGATAAATGCAGCCTTATTTTAGTTGACAAACTAACGATTGCGTCAACTATTGGTATAGCGAAAGAGTTCGAGAGACCTAGTTAAGAAAAATTGCTGAATGTCTGTGGTAAACCGCCAAGAATGATTCGAGTTCTTTTTGGTTTATCTCTGGTTGCGTGCAATCCAGGTCAACTGCCGGCCAAGCCAACCAATGTCAAGCTCTATTCGATTGGTCATTCGCTCAGTAGCGAGATTCCAGACATGGTGTCATCTCTGGCTAAAAACACTCCGGGCTTGAAGTTTGAGTTTCAGGAGCAGTTTCGGCTGGGTGCGTCGCTGGAGTATCAGTGGAACGAAGTGACCCGACCAGCGGATAAGTGGGACGACAAACAGTTCCGAATCAGTTATCCAAATAGCCTGGGAAAAGGCGGCTATAACGCAGTAGTTCTTGTGGACTCGGTTCCGAGAGGCGGCGATTGGCAAGAGAAGAACTCCATCGAGTATCTGACGAAGTTTGTTGATTACATTGGAAGAACGAATCCGAATGCGACGATTTACTATGTTGAGCCGTGGCATGGTCTCAATAGCGGCACCGGAAAAGCACAATGGGATACTCATAGCCCCACAAAAAACCTTCCATGGCGAAAACGGATCGATGCCGATATCCCAATGTGGCAACGTATCAAGATCGCGGCAGAAAAAGCGACCGGAAAGAAGATTATTTTGATCCGAGAGGCCCAAGCCCTGGGGGCCTTGGTTGATGCTGCTGAGGCGGGCCGTATTCCGGGGTTTAAAACGGCGCAGGACTTTTTCGGCGATGACATCCACCTCAAACCAGTTGGCATGTATTTCATTGCCTGCCTGCAATATGGAGTTATCTTTGGTCGCTCTCCGGAAGGATTGACCGTCGACGTTAAGGGGCGTTGGGGATCGGAATATTGGGGAAAGCAACTCTATGGAAACGGTCCTGTTCACCAGCGACCGGCGCCGGAAGCCGTGAAGGAGATGCAACGAATTGCCTGGAAATTCGCCAAGTAAGAGATGTATCTACCATTCTCGGTATGGACGTCCATTTGACCCGACTTGGGTTGAAGGATAGAAAAAGTATTCAGGGTTGAATGCCTGACGCGATTCGTGGGTCCATGCTGCTGTGGCATGGTTTGTCTGTCCGACTACATACGAGTTGTTCCTGGTAAACGGGTTCACTGGAATAACCGATAAATATGGACCTCGCCATGTGGAAGCATCAAGCGAAACACTGGTCCAAGAAGTATTCATGCGACCCCGTCTCCATCCGCTGCTTGGTGCAGTACTTTGTGCCAGTGCAGTAACTGAGAACGTGAGACCGGTATCGGCTTCTGCTCGATTTCCTGCATCTCGGATGAGCTTGAGATTGGCTCTTAATGAGGCCTCACGTGAGCGAAGGGCTGAATCGCTAAATCTTGGAATTGCAATAGCCGCTAAAATGGCGACAATAATGATCACGATCAGAAGCTCAACGAGTGTGAACGCACGACAAATCGTATGTTTTCGATTTTTACGAACTCCCACATATAGGTTATTGGTAAATCAGTTGATAGGCCTTCATCAGCATTTATGACTTTCATCATTTTGTGGCCTTAGCCGAAAACATCATTTAGAGGCTTATCCGGTCGGAACCCATTCGATGTTTTGAGGAATTAGGCAAGTGCGGAAAAGATTGCGTTAAAGAAAGAGTGGTTCTTACATTCCGGATTCTGGACTCAGACTTCACACGTTCTTAGAGGCTGCATTACTTACCACTCCCGGTAAGGACGTCCATCAGAACCGATTTGGGTTGAGGGGTAGTAGTAGTACTCCGGGTTAAACGTTTGAGCCGAGTGATGTGTCCAGGCGATCGACGCATTATTTGTTTGAGTGACCGCGTAAGAATTGTTCCTAGAAAATGGGTTCACCGGGACAACCGATAAATATGGACCCCGCCATGTAGAAGCATTGAGGGAAACACTGGTCCAAGAAGTATTCATGCGACCACGTCTCCATCCGCTGCTTGGTGCAGTACTTTGTGCCAATGCCGTAACTGGGAACGTAAGACCCGTATCGGCTTCTGCCCGACTTCCTGCATCTCGGATGAGCTTGAGATTGGCTCTTAATGAGGCTTCACGTGAGCGAAGAGTTGAATCGCTAAATCTTGGAATTGCAATAGCCGCCAAAATGGCGACCACAATGATCACGATAAGAAGCTCAACGAGTGTGAACGCACGACAAATCGTATATTTTCGATTTTACGAACTCCCACATATAGGTTATCGGTCGGTCTGGAATGAGGTCTATACCAGAAAGAGACGGAAACCGCGATTTACGTTAAAGCAGGATTCATAAAAAGAGCGCATCAATATTTCGATTCAAAGGTTTATATCCTGATAAACTACGGGCATGCGCGTGATGATGCTCTCCTGGGAATACCCACCTCGAATCGTTGGGGGAATCAGTCCGCACGTTTACGAACTTTCACAAGAGCTGGTTAAGAAGGGCATCGAAATCCATGTGGTGACCAAATCAACTCCGCTGGCACCCGATGAAGAGATCGAGCCAAGCGGCGTGCATGTCCACCGAGTTCACCTCGATGAAACTCCGAACGATTTCATCCACGAAATTCAGCTTCTGAATCAGGCGACGGACCGCCGCGTTCGTCAGCTATTGGAAGATTGGCGACCGGGTGGACAGCCGACGGTTTTCCACGCGCATGACTGGCTTTCGCTTGACTCTGCGAGGAATCTGAAGTACGAATACAAGTTGCCGATTGTCGCAACGCTCCACGCAACCGAATGGGGTCGGCACGGGGGCATCTACAGTGATACCAGCAAATACATCGCTCAACAGGAGTATTGGCTCACATACGAGGCGTGGCGGCTGATCGTCTGTTCTGACTTCATGAGGAACGAGGCAGTCCGCCCTTTTTCAATGCCCTTACGACAAAATCGACGTGATCTACAACGGGGTCAATGCCGAAAAGTTTGAGTTCGAATGGGACGAAGCAGAAAGAGCAAAGCGCCGAGCTGAATTCGCCGAGCCGCACGAGAAGATTGTCATTTATGTCGGTCGATTCGTTCGTGAGAAGGGAATCCAAGTGTTGCTCAATGCTGCGCATGCGGTGCTAGCCGAGCAGCCGAATACCAAATTCCTGATCGTCGGCGGCGGTCAGCGCGAGAGGTTCGAAAACTTTGTCCGTTGGGCTGGTTTGGGAGATAAAGTCATCTTCACCGGTTTCATGGCGAACCGCTCGTTACACGAGCTTTATCGGTGCGCCGATGTCGCCGTGTTCCCGTCTTTGTATGAGCCTTTTGGAATCGTCGCTCTGGAAGGCATGGCGGCCGGAATCCCAGTTGTTTCCTCCGATGCGGGTGGATTGAAGGAAGTTGTTTTGCATGGAGAAACTGGCACTACCAGTTTTGCAAACGATCCTTCGTCTTTAGCTTGGGGGATCCGCCATGCGTTGGGTAACCCGATCGAAGCACGGAGCATGGCCCTGAAAGCAAAAGAAAGACTGAAATCTGAGTTTGATTGGTCTTTACTTGCAGACCAAACCGCGAAGGTCTACGACCAAGTTTGGACCGAGTTCTTGGATAGCTACTGGGCCGAAAACACGGTTTGGCCCGTTTCGCCAGGTGCGGAAGAGCGTTACGAGCAACTTCACTTGCGCGAAAAGGCGATTGCGGCACAAGCAGTGGTCCGCCCACGCCCACGGGTCAACATGGCAGTTACCGAAGTCGAGGACCAGACCGATACCATCGCCGAAATGATTGAACCTTGATTCTTTGTTCGGTTCGACGTCAATCTGAGAATTTCGGCTTGAGTTCGATGGCAATCTTGCTTGTGCTGAACAGTCAGAGATTTACTGTTGAGTAGCTATATAGGAATTTCATTTTTATGACTCATTGGTGGATGAGGTAAGTTTTTATTGTGAAAAGTGTTCAGGTTCTAGCCAGTTTCACTTTGTTGACTGGAACCACTGTTCCAATCTTTTCCTTTGGTCAAGTACCTGCACTCCCGCCGCTTGCTGAGTATAAATACACAAACTACGATCCATCAGATTCCAAGATTTTTGCCAAGCTTTTTCAATCCGGCACTCTGAGCTTGACTGATGCGTTTCCAGAAGACGCTCGACCATGGTCTCCATGGTTCCTTTCTCTTTTGCGTGATGGTAAAAGAGTCTTGAACTACGGAGAAATTGCGAGGGTACGGGAGGCTGTTGCTCTACAAGCGTATCATTCCACAAAGCTGTTGAAAGCCTCAAAAATGTCCCCAACTAAGTTTGTTGCAGACCTTGATTCAGCACTTCAAGATGCGTTCAACCAGGCGAAAATCGAGGAGCCATCGAATGAATTGATTCAAGTTTGCATGGCTGAAATGGTTTGTCACTGGGTTACTACGAAATTTGACTATAGGGCGGGAAAGCACTACCACAGTCGGCGATTTGGTGACCTTCTCAATTTCGATCCAGATTCAAAAGATCCGAAATATACGTTCGTTTGCGATCATTCATCGACTCTTTCTTTTAACGCAGTAAATCAGTGGGAAAAATATAGAAAGAGTTTGGGAAAGGGAACTGGCATCATTTCACTGGCATTAAGGGGATATCTTGTTGGAGCTGACGGGAATTCCGGATCTCACGGTTGGTTTGGTGTCTCCATTAGCTGTTCAAAAAATAGGAGAATGAAAATTCAGATGGATTCGACTCCGGGGGCGAGATCGACACCATCAAGACGATTAAATCATTCAGGGTATGGTGCTCTCTCTCGTGCAGGATGTGAGTTGGTAGCGGCGTCTCACTTGCTAATTCATCTGGGCTACGACAACGAAACGATGTACACCGGGCCAGTAGATATTCTCCGGCAGTATAAAAAAGCAGAGAATCAGCATGGGGTCATGGTAGATGATCCGTTTGTCAAGGAAGAAGAGAAGTTTTATTTTGGTGCTGCGGTTGACTATGTTCCGAGAGGTCAATATGATCGACAATACGGTTCGAAGGTATTGCAGTCGATGATTAAGGCCAAAACGGACTATCTTGATCGAATCAGACCGCTAAAAGATCACCATCAGGCAATTTGGAACTACTATAACAGGCATCCATTTTAAGCTTCAAAAGGGAAGGAATTCTTCTTGTACTAAAGATTATTGAATTGCCTATCCAGCCGAAGTTAAATTAGTCAGTGATCAGCGATTTTTGTCGGAAATTCGCGAACTTGTGGAATCACCCCTTCTGCCTATCGCTGAAGGGATGAACCACATTCTATCTTTGGTTTACGGTTGGCTTAACTTGAAGAACAAGTAGCGTAAGATCGCGCTCATTACGTGCGGACGCGATGTGTCTTTTCCAATGCCATGATCGTCTTTCGGATAGGCAATTGAGTCGAAATGGACTCCGGCCTCAATCATTTTTTGTTGCAATCGCGCGGTGTCTTGATAAAGAACATTGTCGTCGAGCATTCCGTGAACAAGGAGAAGGTTATCCTTCAGGTTCGCCGCATAGGTGATCGGCGAAGTTTTCTCGAACCATTCCTTATCTGGACCAACGAGTCCGAGCCGGCGACGGGTATACCACTCGTTATAGCTCTTCCAATCAGTCACGCTTGCAACCGCAACGCCAGCATGAAACTCACCGGGCTTTGTCAGAAGAGCCATGCAGGTAAGGTAGCCACCGTAACTCCAACCCTGAATACCGACTCGATCTTGTTTTACGTAGCCAAGCCCAGTAAGGAATCTCTTTGCTGCAATGGCCTCATCGACATCGACAAGCCCCATTTTGCGGTAGTAGCCACTATTGAACTCGCCATCATAGCCCCAACTTGACCGAAAGTCGACGGCAAGAACAACCATATCCAGATTCACGGCCGCGTAGTGCTCTGTCCAACCACCCCAAGCGGCTTTGCCACTGTCGGCGTAAACGTTGCTCAGAAACGCGGGATACTTCTTCGACTTGTCCAGTCCCGGTTTCGTGAAAAGCAATCCTCGAATGTCGCGTCCGTCTGGACTCTTGAAGCTCACTTCTTCAACATCGGCAAATTGAAACTTTTCGAATTCTGGGAGTTGGCTTTTCGTTAATCGCTTAATTGCAGGCTCGACACCGTAGAGTTCCGAGTTAAGTTTTCGATCGTTGGCAACGGTCGCAATCCGTTTTCCATCTTCACTCACCAGCGGTAAGTCCGCCCAGTTGAAGTTTTTCGGTGTCGAGTAGCCATCAGGCATCACGACATGCTGCTTTCGCTTCTTGTCAGGCTCAATGATTGTGATTTCGGTTTTGAGCGGACTCCTTGCTGCCGTGACGAGGACCAGTCGATCACTGTTTTTGGGTCGCATAAACGCGCCAATATCGTGTTTTTCGGCGTAAATCGTCTCAATATTTTTGCCCTCTTTGTCCATGCTGAACAAAGAGCGGTTGATGAGTTTGCCGTCTTTGATGTCGGTGCCGAAGATGATTCGCTTACTGTCTCTGCTCCAAGTCACCTCGCGCCAGTCATTGATATAGTTGGCCGGGGCCTTTTCGGTGTAGATATCCTTCTTTTCAGCCTTTTCAGGATCAATGTAGGAGATCGTGTATTCCATGAAATCATCCTTAATCCAGCCCACCGTAAATCCGGACGAATCTGGCGCCCACTCTAGGCTCTTCACCCAGCAGTATCGCGGAATATCTTTGACGAACTTGATCAAGTCGCCATCAATCGGAACGACACCAATTTGATTGTCTACCGAGAGTTCTCCGTTCCACATTCGTCGAATCGGAACAACGGTCGCTCGATCCTTGCTGAAGTCCATCATTTGATGGCTCCCCATCTTGGTCGAATCGCTCCATTGAACCGCGAGGTACTTCATGTTGGGGGAAAACGTGAAGTCATCAATCGAAGTGTTTGGCTTGCTGATGAAGGTCAGTTGCTTTGTAAATCCGGTCTTTCGATCTCTCAAGAAAACGGTTTTGACCGCTAATGTAGGCAAATGACTTGTTGTCTTCGGTGAATCTGATTCCAGAGAAAGAGCCTCCGCCATCCTGAAGTGGCTTGAGATCCGTTCCATCCGGATCAACAAGCCAAACACGACCTTTGTAATTGAACATCAACTGCTTGCTATCGGGAGCCCATTGAGCACTTCCAATACCCCCATCGTATAGCTCGGCTTCTTTCTTCTCCTCCAGCTTTCGGGTGTCATCTTGGCGAGGAAGTTCTTTGATCTTTTCGGCTTCGACGATCTTCTTGATCTTTCCGGAGGGGTACTCCATCACGTACAGATCAAGCTTTCGAATACCGGTCTGATTCCAACCAAATACGATCTTGCTTCCATCGGGAGACATGGACGGTGCACTCGGAGAGCGACCCTGGATGAGCGGATACTGGTTCAGTCGTTCAATTGACAGCTCTGGCTGTGGCCAGGTTTGCCCAAAGAGCGAACCAGAAAGAACGGCGATCGATAACAAGGTAAGTGCTTTCATGCGAGTAATTTCTTGGTAACTTCTGCGACGTTTTCAGCGGTAAAGCCGAATTCCTTAAACAGTTCGTTGGCAGGTCCAGAGACGCCAAAACGATCAATGCAAACTTGAACATCGGAATACTTTGCCCAACCAAACGAGGTTCCGGCTTCGACAGCAACGGTAGGAACGCCAGGCAAGAGAACCGAATCCTGATATTCAGAATCTTGTTGTTCGAACAAAAACCAGCTTGGCATCGAAACAACTCTGATTGAAAATCCTTCCTTTTCTAGAATATCAGCCGCTCCGAGTGCGTGTTGAACTTCACTTCCGGTAGCGATGATGATCGCCTCGGGCTCTTCTGCAGATGCTTCTTTCAAAACATACGCACCTTTCTCCAATGGGTGGTTGGCTACATCACTGCTTGAAACTGGCGGTAAGTTCTGTCGGCTCAGGGCCAGAAGCGTAGGGGTATGGGTAGATTCGATTGCGACTTTGTAAGCGGCTGCGGTCTCGTTACCATCACAAGGCCGAATTGTATTGAGATTTGGGATCGCCCGGAGAGCGGCGAAATGCTCCACCGGTTGGTGAGTCGGTCCGTCTTCGCCTAGACCGATCGAATCGTGGGTGAAAACAAAGATCGAAGGGCATTCCATAAGGGCTGCGAGTCGAATCGATGGTCGGCAGTAGTCGGTGAACTGCAAGAAGCTAGCTGCAATGGCTTTAATTCCACCATGAAGCGTCATGCCATTGACCGCCGCTGCCATGGCGTGCTCTCGTACTCCATAGTTCACGTTCCGCCCAGAACGGGTCGCCTTTTGGAACGAGTCAACATGGTGCAAGTGAGTGAAGTTTGATTCAGCAAGGTCGGCGCTTCCGCCAAGAATACTTGGAACAACCTTTGCAATCGCGTTCAAAACAGCTTCGCCATTTTTTCGGGTCGCAAGTGAGGTGTCAAATGTGGGCAACGCCGACGTCCATCCGTCCGGAAGTTTGCTCTCAATCATCAAGGAAAGCTCTTTGGCGAGTTCTGGATTCTTCGTCGAATAATCTGCCCAAAGTGCCTTCCAAGCCAATTCTGCGTCCTCGCCAGATTGAGAAGCATTCATCTGAGTCGCAACTTCGGTCGGAACGTAAAAGTCAGGTTCAAGAGGAATGCCAAGAGCTTCCTTTGTTAGTTTAAGTTCATCTGGACCCAGTGGCGCGCCGTGAACCTTTTGTGATCCAGCCTTATTAGGCGACCCGTAGCCGATGATCGTTTTGCACATGATCAAACTAGGCTGATCGGTGACTTTCTTCGCTTCAGAAATTGCATGGGAGACAGCAACCGGATCCATGCCATCGACTTTTTGGACATGCCATCCAAACGCCTTGAATCGGAGTTCGACATCTTCTGTGAAAGCGAGTTCGGTCGATCCGTCAATGGATATCCCATTGTCATCGTAAAGGTAAATCAGCTTGCCGAGTCCGAGATGTCCAGCAAGTGATCCTGCTTCGCTGGAGATACCTTCCATGAGGTCGCCATCAGAAACGATCGCGTAGGTGTAATGATCAATGATCTTGTGCTCATCTGTATTGTAACGAGCGGCTAGGTGGCTTTCAGCGATTGCGAACCCGACGCCATGGGCAAAACCTTGTCCCAACGGTCCAGTCGCCATTTCAACACCGGCGGTCATGGTATTTTCGGGGTGACCAGGGGTACGGCTGTGAGATTGTCGAAACTGCTTGAGGTCGTCTAGCGTCAGATCATAACCCGATAAATGGAGAAGGGAATAGATCAACATCGATCCGTGACCAGCAGAAAGAATGAACCGATCTCGATCAAACCATTTCGGATTCCTAGGATTATGCTTCAGGTGGTCGTTCCAAAGAGCAAACGCCATTGGGGCGGCTCCCAATGGAAGGCCTGGATGTCCAGAGTTGGCTTTTTGGACTCCATCAATCGAAAGTCCACGAATTGTGTTTATGCAGAGAGTCGCCAGCGCAGGATCGGCAGTTTTCACAGGTATAGCGTACCGCTTGAACTAGGTAAAGTCCCACTATGATCTTGTCGACTTTTTTGACTGCAAGCTTTTTCGCAAACAGTTGGTCAATTGGACCGGAACTCCAATTGAAATGGGGTGGACAGGATTATTTGCCGGTCGGGGTTCAATTGCAGCCGGATAAATCTCAAATCGATAAAGCAATTGAAGCCGGAATCAACGACTTTAATCTTGAAGTTCCGATTTCACGAAACTGGAAAGAAGCAGTATCAGGATTAAATGAAAAAAGGTTCTTTTTGACG
Organism: Ottelia alismoides; assembly: GCA_037367405.1. Lineage (NCBI taxonomy): Eukaryota > Viridiplantae > Streptophyta > Magnoliopsida > Alismatales > Hydrocharitaceae > Ottelia > Ottelia alismoides. The sequence continues at coordinate 159,313 of JAZKJV010009673.1, read as the reverse complement.
GTGACCTCGGCGATGCCTGCAACACGTGGCTGGCTCGTGCAACCTCAGTTTTATCGATTAGCGAACATCCGAGATTCGCAACGAATTCGAGTCTCTCTTCCCGGGGCGGAGAAGTCCGTGGTTGTCGTTACTAACACTAGGTCCGGTGACATCGTTTCTCTCAAGGTTGTCAATGTTGAGAGGAGCGGACTGCTATCGACGGACATTAAGGCGGTGAAAGAGGCGGATCAGGCAGTACTGATTTATCCCCTGACAGAGAGCCTTGAGCTTGAAGACCTCTGGGAGCGCATGGATGAGCGAAGAGATGTTGTTTTGCGACAGTTGAAGCAACTGAATGGCAATCCCGGATTTCGAGGATTGATGAATCCACTGGGTACTAGTCCAAGTCTTCCCAGCTTTGATACAGGAATGATTCCGATCAGCCCGGTGTTTCGACAGGAGTTCGCCGAGCACCTTGACCAAAAGTATCGAACCATTCAAAAGGCGATGGCCGAATGGTCAATGCGAAGCCCACGGTACAACAGCTTTTCAGAAATTTCTCGCCTTGTTCCGCTTTGGAATGGAAACCGAGGTGTGGGTGCATTTTACGACCCTACCGATAACCAAATCACTCCGGTTAACTTAACGAAAAGTAAGTTCTGGATTGATTATCAGGAATGCCTAGCGTCAGTGCGTTCGAGGCGAATTTCGCGGCTTATCCGTTCAATTCGAAAGGCATCCGATGTTCCCGTGTTCCAAGAGTGGACAGGATGGTCTTGGTTTTTTGAAAATCCCAATAACGAACTCAGTGGTCTCACCACTCGAATCGACGACACATCGCCAACGAAAGTTCTGAATGCAACCGCATTCCCAATGAGCTCGAATCTGAGGGGGAACCGCCCTGGTGCTTTGCTGGTAACAGATTCAAAGATTGCAACCGAACAACTTACGAACGAGATCATTGATCAGCTCTCTGACTTTGGAGTTCGGGGGGTGTTTTTCAGAGCTTCAGATTCTGGCCGCTTTGCAAAAATTGCTCAACTCAAGTTTTCTCAGCGGCTTGTACCACTCAAAGGCGTTTATTTTCCGCAGAATGCATTGAACCCGGCTTTCCCTCAAAGAGGGCCATTTTCTTCTTGGTGGTTTCCAAGTCCTCACGATGGCCGAAGGATCGATCTAGGACCAGATATTTTTGGATATGAGTTGGTACAGGGTGGTCAGAAAACGTTCGTAATCTGGAATACGGCACCAAAGGGCTCGATTGATTTTCGACTGAATAACGCCGGAAATGCCATCCTCAGAACGGGTTCAGGTGAAGGAGTTCCCTCAACATTGACCAAAACCGGAATTCGATTTACCTTAGGTTTGGATCCAGTGATTGTGAAGGGTGTTTCTCATTGCCCAATCCCAGAACTTGAGTTGATTCGAGTTGAACGCCTTGTAGGTCGTAACCTAGAAGTGGCTAAATCACGCCGACAGGATGTCTCTCAAGAATTTTTCGAATTTCGCGATTTCCAAACTCAGGTACAGAACGATCCGCAAGCCTCGCTGGAAATAGCAAAGCGAGTATTGGATAAATCTTCATTCCTATTGAGCGGAGCTTTCTGGGGTGAATTCGAATCTAGTCGATCGCATACATTCAGCGAAGCAGTGAAAGATGCGGGATGTAGTGGAGGTGGTTATCTGGTCGTCAAAACTCCGTTCGGCGAAGCTCAAGGAGTTTTATCAGCCAGCCTGAATATTGCGACAAGAACCAATGAACCTCTCGAGATGTGGATTTCGGCAAAGTTTGCGAACCCGAGCGACAAAGAGCGATTGAAAGTAAAAATTGGTGGTCAAACATTGAGTATCCAAGGAGAAGGACTGAGCCCTTATGGAACCGGATTTGGCTGGTACAAGTTGGGAACTACGAGATTAACTGGAAACATCAACGAATTGCGGGCTGAAGTTCGCGGAAGTATTTCAACCGATATCGCGCTGGACTGTATCCTACTAACCACGCAGCCGTTTTCGCCACAGAATACGAAGAAGCCTGAATTCGATCTGGAACCGGTTAAAACTGATCCAAAAAAGGGTTCGGGCGGGATTTAAACGCCTCGTCTGAAAGCCTTTCTTGGTGTTCGTATAGCTCTAGCGGCAAGTCGACTAGGCCGTAAAAACATTGTTGTACGCCGGCCCTAACTGCCCAACCCGCATCGCCATAGCTATAATGCCACCACTCGTCTCGGCAATTGGAAAAACCGGCTGTTAGCATCGCTTCGACGAGAATGGTTCGATACTTCGCTGCTTCGGGTTCGAGACCGAAGGAGTATGTAGGCGCTGCACCAAATCGATCATAAGGTGCGCAGACGTCGATAAGTTCTCCAGATTGATCCAGAAGCCAAACATCAACTGCCGCTCCGGTGCAGTGGCCAGGTGGAGCAGGTTGATCCACCGGAGCAACCCACCGACAGACCGTTCTTCGAAGCGCTGGTAATGGTCTCTGCGGAAAGACCTCCTTTGCACAATCCCAAACAAAATCGTACAGCTTTTTTTGACGAGAGAATGGTCGCCAGGCATCGATCACACCAAGCTTCAGTCCCTCGGGCAAAGATTGGGCGGCATTTTCAAGCTTTTTCGCAACTTGCTCTCTGAGATAAGGAATCACTTGAGGACGATGAATTACGACCGAAGGACAAGCAGTCCGAAGATCGACCAGTGGCTCTCCGTTTTCTTTTTCAAGAATTTTGTTAAGCAGGCGAATAGGCTCCGGTCGCCCCTTTGTGCGATCCCATTTGGCAGTGAGTTTTTTACTCACTTGGGGAGCACGTCCACAATATCATTGGGTTCGATTTTGACATCTTTGGAAGGATCTTTTTCAAGATCAGCAACCTTGATTCTAATGTTTCGCTTACGGTTAGTATTCGATTTTACGACGATTACCCCTTTGGGATAGACAACTCCTCCGGCTGCCTTTAGAACCGATATCAAGGTTAACTCAGGATTCCATTCTAGGTTGAGCGGCGTTTTGACTAAGCCGGTGATCGAAACATATTTCGCGTTTGGATCAACCTCAATGCGTATGAAATCACCGGGCAAAACTTCAAAGTCTCCATGCTTAGATAAGCTGAGAGGACCGAGTTCAAACTTTCTCTGGATAAAAATTCGATCAGGCAATGCCCTGTAGATCAAACCACCGCTCAATTCAATAATCTCCTTGAGTGACTTCCTTTCTTTCAGTTCGATTACTCCAGGTTTGACGACTCCATTGAGGACTGAGACACTTTGGCTCTTGATTGTCGGGATGAAAATTCGGTCTCCGGGCTGAACCAGTTCTTGTGGTCCAATTCGTTGTCCAGTGATACTCGTAATTTCGGCATTTGCAATATCAGCGTCTCCCTTGAGTTTTACGGATTGAATTGCGATCGAAAGTGGCACGGGTCGGTTTACAAGAAAGCTTCGGCTTGTCTCAACTGCTCCGGAGATATGCAAAAGCGAGTGGATATCGGCCGATAGTGATAACTTCACGTTGACCGCCCTTCCGAAGTCAGATCGAATTCGGCCTTCCAAGACCTTTTCCGCGTTTGGAATTGTTCGTGTTCCGATTGCAACAAGCCCGAGATTTGGGATAAGAATAGAACCGTTTGACTGAACCCGATACGTTCCATCAAACTCGGTATGTGGATGTGAAACAACCGAGACAAGATCGGTCGGTTGAATCGCGATTTCTGCACTTGCCGAACTGGCAAGGAAAAAAAGGAAAATGGTGCCACAGGCCGGACTCGAACCGGCGACCCAAGCATTTTCAGTGCTTTGCTCTACCAACTGAGCTACCGCGGCACACAAATGGCGCGGATGACGGGACTTGAACCCGCGGCCTCCGGCGTGACAGGCCGGCGCTCTAACCACTGAGCTACACCCGCGTGCGAAGGGATAGTATTGCATGAGCCAGCCTGGGTTTGTCAACCCTTTGTAAAGTTTCCCAGAATTAAGCCAAAAGATCAACGCGTCGACCTTTTTTAAATCGTAGTTTTAAGCTGCTGAACCATTTGCACAACCGGCTTAACGGACTTGATGGTTCAGGGAGCATGGCATCGAGCAATTCCGGACATTTGCTCATCAAACTGACGAGAGAGTTTGTGACTGTTGTTTCTTCAGATTCAAATGCACCGTGCCAACTACAGACAAAGCACTTTTTGGTTTGAACAGTATTGAGAGCGTTGCAGCAAGGACACACTTTGAACTGTTTTGAAAGCTTCGAGGCCTCAATCTCAATCGCAGCATGTTCCTTCAAATGTTCCATAAATTCATATAGATCTTCGGTAGGTTGACAACGGTTAAGCAGGGATTTAACGCGTCTGTTTTCCAACATTTTCATCTTTGAAGGCTCGAATCGTTACGAGGTTCCCGAAGTGGATTTGTGTATAATGTTAAAAAAGTTAGCCTATGCTAAATTCTAGACATCCCAGCTTGCCCGAGGTTCACGAATCGGTTGATGTTCGAGGTTCGAAAAAATGGTGGATGTTTATTGGACCTGGCTTTTTGGTTAGCGTTGGCTACATGGATCCCGGCAATTGGGCAACCGATCTGCTCGGCGGTTCTCAGTTCGGTTTTCAGCTTCTATGGGTCATTCTGCTCTCCAACCTGATTGCGATTCTATTGCAAACCATGTGTGTTCGCATCGGAATTGGAGGAGGTCTAGATCTCGCTCAGGGATGCCGCGAGTTCTTCAAAAAACCAATCTCGGTATTGCTATGGCTTCTCGCTGAAATTGCAATGATTGCAACCGATGTTGCGGAAGTGATTGGCAGTGCAGTTGCATTAAATTTGTTGTTTGGATTACCGAAAGTCTTTGGAGTACTGATAACTGGGCTGGATGTTCTGTTAATCTTGGGGCTGATGAAACACGGCTTTCGCAAGCTGGAAGCCTTCATCATTGCCCTTGTTGCGACAATCGGGGTTTGTTTTCTTATAAATCTTTTTTACGCTCAACCTGACTATGCTTCCGTAGCTGGTGGTTTTGTTCCGAAGCAAGGATTGAGTGGCGAAGCACTAGCGGTTGCCATCGGCATTATTGGCGCGACAGTAATGCCTCACAATCTGTATCTTCATAGCGCGATTTGCCAAACTAGAAAGTCCGATAACCCTCGGTTCGCAATCAAAAGCGCAACTTTCGATACCGTGATTGCTCTTGGAGGAGCATTTTTCGTCAATGCGGCCATTCTGGTTCTCGCAGCCGCAGTCTTCTATCCAAAAGGAATTGTTGTCGAGAGCATTGATCGCGCCCACGAATTATTAAAGCCTTTACTGGGAGGTGCATCGGCCACTCTGTTTGCGGTCGCACTACTCGCCTCCGGACAGTCGAGCACGATTACAGGAACACTTGCGGGACAAGTGGTCATGGAGGGATTCATGAACTGGAAAATCGCGCCATGGAAAAGACGACTGATTACTAGAGGGCTTGCTTTGATACCAGCGGTTGGAATTGTTCTTTACACAAACGGTAAGGACGTCGACGGACTTGTGATTTCACAAATCATTCTTTCTTTACAACTACCGTTCGCAGTATTTCCGCTAATTGCGATTGCGGCAAGCAAGAAACTGCTCGGCGAATTTCGAATCCCGATTTGGATGACGGTTCTAGGCGTGATATCTGGTTCGCTGATCACCTTACTCAACCTCAAGTTTCTCTTCGACACATTCGGATTACTACCTGTGTTGCTCGCACTGACTGGAACAATCATCTTTGCGGCCTGGGCACAGTTCCTTTGGAAACCTAAATCTCCGGTAAAGTTACCTACTGGTGCAAGTTGAACTAAGAACTCAAAAAGCGGCTAAGTTGTCGTTTTGGTACAACGTTGCACAAACGGCTCTGAAGCTGGTTGGTGCCGTTCTAACTGGTTCGGTCAGCTTGTTGTCGGAGGCATTGCACTCAGCAAGTGATGTGATCTCGGCGTTCGTCTCGCTTGTAAGTGTTCGTGCCGCCTCTGCACCGCCCGATGACGAGCACCCCTACGGTCATGGCAAGATCGATACTCTTGCTGGGATGAGCGAGGCGATCTTGCTCTTTGTATTTTCGCTCTACACGGGGGCAATTTCGGTTGTCAGATTTTTTGAAGAACCGCAAGTGGAGCAAGTCGGAATCGGCATCATCTTAGTCTCGATCTGTGCAATTGGGGCAGTTTTTGTTTTCCTGATTGTTCAGAAAGTTGCCAGAGAGACGGGATCGTTTGCGCTGCAGAGTAATGCTCAACACCTTCAGGTTGACTTTGTGACTACCATCGGGGTCCTTGTTGCGCTTGGAATCACGAAGCTCACCGGTTGGCACTATGCCGATCCATTGTTTGGAGCAATCTTTGCCCTGTGGCTGAGTGTTTCGTCGATACGGATGATCCATAAAGCGTTTCATGAGGTGATTGATTCTCACATTGATGCGGACGAAATTGAAAAGATAATGTCAATCCTTCGTAACGAGAAAGACCTAATTAGCCATCACAAACTTCGAACCCGCCATTCGGGCCAGATGCATTACATTGAAATTCATTTAGTCGTCCCGAGAGATTGGACGGTTGTTCAGGGTCACGAACTCGCTGATCGGGTCGAAAAGTCGATCGAAAGTCAGCTTGCTCCGGCAATATGCACGATTCATATCGATCCAGAAGAGCTACCAATTGTTAACAAACCTGATTCCCAGTAAATCTGCGAGATTTAAGACTGGGTTGTTTGGGGAATACAACACGTGGCATGGTCGATTGGCTGGTTTATCTTGTATCGGGAGGGTTCGCAGGACTTGTAGTCGCATTTCTTTATGCGATGTTCAAAGTCGGTCCGGGTAAACCAGAATTCAACTTTGTTCGTTGTGTTGCCTTTTGCCTTGCGTGTACTCTCGGCGGACCGTTTGCTTTTGTCGAATTTCAAACGAAAATGCACGCAGCAAAATTCAAAAAGGCGGTTAAGGAGTATTTCAACTCTACCGACTGTGTCCTTATTGGCGAGATCTCTTACATCAAGGTTTTAGCCACTACAAAAAAGACTGCCACGGTATTGCTGGTTGGCAAAGAGCTTGAGAACTGGGGCGGATATGATCGTCCAGTGATGAAGCTGTACTTGAAGAACAAAGGTTCCGAAGTCAAGCCAGATTGGTACGTCGCAAAGGATGATTTGCTTCGAAGCGCTCGCCTAAACAAAGACAACTTCGTTTGGCCACCATATCAATAGATGTAATATTGGGAAATGGTCCCAACGTTGGGTTTTTTCGGCGCCACTAGAACCGTGACAGGTTCAAAACACCTTTTGAAAGTTGGAAAGGCACAAGTTCTATTTGACTGCGGGCTGTTTCAAGGACGAAAAGAACTTCGCGACTTAAACTGGGATCAGTTTCCGTTTGACCCATCCGAGCTCAATGCCGTGGTTCTTACCCATGCTCACACAGATCACATCGGGATGCTGCCGAAACTGGTCAAAGATGGACTGACCGCTCCGATCTATGCAACTCCCGCTACCATTGGAATCGCAAAGATCTCGCTGCCAGACTCTGGACGATTGCAAGAAGAAGAAGCCAGGTACCACAACAAGCACGGACTCAGAACTGGTGCGCAACCGCTTTACACAGAGCGAGATGCTTTTGATGCGATTAAAAAGCTCAGGCCGGTGAAATATCACGAAAGGCATGAACTCTCTGGTGGTGCAAGTTGGGTTTACAAACATTCCGGACATATTCTTGGTTCGGCATTCGCCGAAGTTGCACTTCCGAACGGCGAGCTGCTTCTGATGAGCGGGGACCTTGGACGATTCGATACTCCAATTATCAAAGACCCAGAGATTGTTGATTACACCGACTATTTGGTGATTGAATCGACCTACGGAGACAGACTCCATTCTCATGAAAATCCACTCGACAAGCTAGAAGAAGCGGTTACGTGGGCTTGGCAAAACGGCGGAACGATCTTGATTCCATCGTTCGCCATTGGGCGAACCCAGGAGTTGGTCTACTATTTCAAGCAACTTCAAGAGCTTGGAAGAATGCCTCGAATTCCGATTTATATTGATTCTCCTATGGCAATCTCGGCAACTCAGCTTTACGCCACTGCGGCTGATGAGCACGACGACGAGATGAAGATTTCTTTAGCGAACGGCGAAAGCGATCTGGAACCCAAAGGACTCACTTATGTTCGAGACCGAGAGCACTCGAAAGGATTGAATCGTCAAGATGGTCCTCAAATTATCATCAGTGGAAGCGGAATGGCTAATGGAGGACGGATCAAGCACCACCTGATGAATCGGCTTAGTAGTGAAAATACTCTGGTGCTATTCACCGGGTACCAAGCCGAGGGGACGTTGGGACGTGATCTCCTTGAGAGCAATCCAACGGTTGAAATCTTCGGGAAGGAAGTACAGGTTGCGGCAAAAGTTGATCGAATCAATGCGCTTTCTGCTCATGCCGATCAGGCAGAGATTTTAAATTGGCTTGGAAACTTCAAAACGGCTCCTAAGAAAACGTTTATCGTTCATGGTGAGCCGGGACCGCAAGAGGTCCTTGCCGAAAAGATACGGCAAGAACTTGGTTGGGCTGTCGAGATTCCGGAGTTTGGGCAGGAGTTTGAGCTTCCAAACTAAGGAAAAAGCATCAATGATTTTCAGTTCGCCAATGCTTCCATCGACTCTGTTCGTCAAAATCTAATAATGATGCTTTCACTTGTGGCGGGTTCAATCATTCTTCAATCCACCGTTAAGGTGGAGACGATTAACTATCGAGGTTGGGAACAAGCGGTCAAGGTTTCTAATCCAGACGTTGAAATCATCGTGGTTCCGGAGATTGGTCGAGTGATGCACTATGCCGAAACCGGAAAACCAAACGTTTTGTGGGAAGATTCGTCACTGAGTGCCAGCTCTGCCGCAAACGGCTATAAAAACTATGGTGGTGACAAGGTTTGGTATGCGCCTCAGAGCCTTTTCGGATGGCCACCAGATCCTATGATTGATGGCGCTCCATATAGTGTCGAAAAGCTCACCAATGGAGTGAAAATTACTTCGAACGCAGGAAGCATCGTTCCGGTGATCGTGACCAGAACGATCACGCTCAAGCCTCGGGGAAATGAAGTGAGTTTCATCAACACGATGAAAAACATGGGCCCAGATCGGAAGTTATCGATTTGGCAGGTCACTCAAGTCAACGACCCGGAGTCAATCGAAATGCCCCTCGATTCATTTAACAGCTTAAATGTCTTGGTTGGAGACAAAATTGATCCAAAGTTTCATTCTCAGAACCGGGAAAGGCTCCTGTTAAAGCGGCACCCATCGAAGGCTTTTAAATTCGGAACCACCTCGATGAAGGGGTATCTGAAGGCAAAAACACGCTACGGAGTTTTGAAAATGGCTTCAAAGCCATTCCGGCGGGCGGAATATCCGGACAATAATTCGGCTCAAGAAATTTATTCAAGTCAAGATCCAAACAAATACGTCGAGCTTGAGTTTTTGAGTCCCCTGATACGAATGGGAACAAGACAAATTGCAGTTCAGACGGTTACCTGGCGGATCGATCCGAGATAGTGCCAAAATAGGGATATCCCTATGAACCTGGACACCAGCTATCCGCGACGCAAAACCAGCCCGTGCCGAATTGGACCGCTAACGATTGGTGCCGGGCATCCAGTCTTGGTTCAGTCGATGATCACTGAAGAAACAAGGAACATCGATGCTTGCGTTGAGCAAATTATCGAGCTTCATAAGGTGGGTTGCGAGTTGGTACGGGTTACGACTCCGACTCTGGGAGAAGCTGAATGTCTAGCTGAAATTCGGGCTAAAGTGACGGAGCAATATCAGTATGTTCCGCTCACCGCCGACGTTCATCACCAAGGCACTGATATTGCTGTCGAAGCGGCAAAGCACGTCGATGAAATTCGCGTCAATCCAGGTCTTTTCGTGTTTAAGCGTCACGGCTCAAGAGCCAAACAAGAAACCGGGGAATCCATCGATGTTCGCGGAAGGGAAGTCGATGAAATCGAAAGATTGAAGCAGGAACTTGCTTACGACGAAGCGGAAATGCGAGACGAGCTTTTGGCGATCGAAGAGAGCTTTGTTCCAGTTATCGAAGCATGCAAAAAGTTTGATCGCGCCATGAGGATCGGCGTAAATCACGGTTCGTTGAGTGAGCGACTGCTAGTCACATACGGCGACACACCGGATGGAATGGTTGAGTCTGCCCTCGAGTATCTTCAGCTTTGTGAAAAGCACGGCTATACGAATTTGAATATCAGCTGCAAGGCGTCCCGTGTTCCGGTCATGGTTGCGGCAAACCGCTTGATGGTCAAACGAATGGCGGACGAGGGAATGCACTATCCAATGCACCTGGGCGTAACTGAAGCTGGAGATGGTGAGTATGCGCGAATCAAGTCCACCGCTGGGATCGCAACTTTGCTCATGGAAGGAATCGGAGACACGATTCGGGTTTCTTTGAGCGAAGATCCAAAGAACGAAATTCCAGTTTGCTACGACATCTTGCAATCGCTCGGGCTTCGAAAGACAAAGGTCGAGTACATCGCTTGCCCGTCGTGTGGTCGAACAAAATTTAACTTGCCGATCGTTCTTAACCAAGTTCGAGAGGCGACGAAACATCTTGTCGGTTTGGATATCGCCGTAATGGGCTGCATCGTCAACGGACCGGGAGAGATGGCGGATGCTGACTATGGGTATGTAGGCGCAGCCGGCGGGAAAATTACGCTGTATCGAAAGCGTGACGTCGTAAAAAACAATATTCCGCAGGAAGACGGGGTTTCCGAGTTGATCAATCTATTAAAAGCCGACGGAGTCTGGACGGAACCGTTACAAGTTGAATTGAAAAAGCCGATTCAAGTTTTAAATGTGAAGTAATTGTTAAATATCACCGTTTTTCTAAACTGGTAAATTTTTCATGAAATTGCCCTTGTTTATCCAGAACCTAAAGTCGTATGATAGCTATTGAACCCAAGCGCTGGCTGGGGCTCAATGGAATGACAATGAAGTATAAATTTTCGGGCATAGCCTTGGGGCTTGCGGTCGCGGCTGGTGCCCAGGCGCAGACATCATCTCTGAACTTTTTGCAAAAGCAATCGTTCGACGTTTCGAACTACTTTGCAAGCTCAACAAGTTCTCCTTTTAGCAACGGTTCAACGATTCAGGCGATGGCCAGTGACGGCACAAGCTTGTACGTGGCTGGCTATAGAGCTGGTTCGGGCGAAGGATCAGTTGGGGTCATAAGAATTGACAATCCAACTTCAAGCACTCCTACATACACGCAGATATACAGCGTAAGTGCAGCAGGAACTGCCAGAGCTTCCAGGCTAGTGTTTTCGAATGGAAATCTGTTTTTTGGATATGGAATGGGCGGGTTTGACTCCTCATTGTCTTCAACGAGTTCAGGAATTGTCAAGCTAACAGGAATTACTGGGGCTACTGCAACCGCAGATTCCACATTCAGTTCTGGATTGTTGTCCATGCAAGAAGCTCGGAACGATTCATCAGCTGGTGGACGAATTGATGCATTTGATGTTGATCCTATTTCGGGCAACCTATTCATAAACGCTTTCAGCAATGGTCTTTCCTACGTTGTCAATTCCAATACTGGATCATTCATTGGTACTTACAGTATCTCTGCACCAACTGGGTTTAGAACGCAGCACAGAGACATGGCATTTGGACCTGATGGAACGCTATACGGACGAACCGTAGGTTCAACCGGGCAAGGTGATGCTTTTGCAAGTGGAAGTATTATTACCAAGTGGAATACTAGAACTGACCCATCTGGTTCATCTGCAGGTTCTTTCACCGGTCAAACGTATATCTCTACCCAAAGCGGTCTCGGTGCGAGTAGCACATCACGGATCCAGGTTATAGGCGGTTCCGCTATCGACAGCTCGTTGGCATCTACTGGCTTGTTCCTTTACAATGATCAATTATCAACGGGTGCAAACGGTAACACTCTCGTTATCAACGACCTCGCAACAAATGCTGAACTGTTTAGAATTCGAGGTAACGAAGCAAACGGCACGGCTCCAGGAGCAGCTGGATTGGCGTTTGGCAGTTCTACCCTAACAAGCACATTTGCGAAAATCGGTGGCTTGAACTACCTATTCGTTTCAGAGAGTACAGCATCTCGCGATACCGTTCGAGTTTACGAAGTTGTTCCAGAACCAGCTTCGATGATCGCGGTTGGTGTTGGCGCAGCGGCTCTTCTCCGACGACGAAAGAAGACTGCTTAAACTTCATAAAAGTCCAATGCAAAACGTAGTCCCGATCATCTGATCGGGACTATTCTATTTTGAGATGCCATCCGAAACCGTAACGCGTATTCGTAAGCTTGGATTTTCTGGAGCGCTCCCGATGGAGTTGCTCGCCTATGCGGTGAGCAAAGATGATGAAGAGGTAGACCGCTGGCTTCCGGTTGCTCGGGAAATGATTCTGAGCAATCGTAAGCTTCGAAAACTGGCTGATCTCTCGCTTGAAGAGCTCCAGCGCGTATTTGAGCTAGAAGAGAGTCAAGCGAAACGGATGATGGCGATGTTTACCCTTGGAAAGAAGGTGGGGCTTACCGGCAAAGGGGAAACGGAAGTCGAAACAATCTCTGGTCCAGAAGATGTTGCGAATTTACTTGACGATCTTCGCCACGAACGGCAAGAGCACTTCATCGCTATCTACCTCGACTCAAAGAGTGTTATTTTAAGAGTCGCAACAATTCACATCGGAACCGCAAACGCCAGCATTGTCGGACTTCGAGAAATTTTCCGGGAAGCAGTAAGGGAAGGAGCGGTTAGTCTCATTGTTGCTCACAATCATCCCAGTGGCGATCCCGAACCCAGCACCGAGGATATTGAGGTCACCGCAAAGATCGTCGAAGCTGGGCGGCTTCTCGATATTGAACTGTTAGATCACATCATCATTGGCGAGCGTCGTTGGGTCAGTCTCAAACGTCAGAGAATGATGTGACGGATTGGAATACGCTAAGAGAAGAGACGCAGAAGCTGCATGAAGCTAGAGAACAAGTTTTGGTTCTTTGCCGAAAATTAGGTCAAGCAAGTGCAAAGTCCATTCGGCATATTCACCGTCGGCAATTCTCCGAGGCAGAAGCACTTCTCCGTGAAGCACAGTCTCAAGCTCAAGCAGTTAGAGAATTGATGTCAAAGCATCCACAAATGAGTCTTTCTTACCTCCACGACTCCGAAAAAGAGATGGTAGAAGCAGCATGCGTTATGGCAATTGTCAAAAATGAACCCTTGCCGAGTTCAAGGAGCCTCGGATCTCAAACCATGGCATATCTTCATGGCGCGGCCGAAGCAGCGAGCGAAGTGAGAAGATTTGCCCTCGATGAACTAAGAAATGGGAGAATAGACGAAGCCGAGCGAATCCTTGAATTTATGGAAGCAATTTACGAAGAACTGATCACGTTCGATTTTCCGGACTCTCTCACTAACGGTTTGAGGAGAACGGTTGATGCGTTGAGGGCAGTTCTTGAGAGAACAAGAAGTGATCTCACGATCACAGCCTCGCAAATTCAACTTGTTCAAGAATTGCGGCGAGCCAACGCGGGTTAGAAGGTATCCTTTATTTCTAAGTTGAAACGATATCTTCTCCTGAGCGACGGCTCAATTTTCGAAGGGAAGGCACTTGGAGCCTCGACCGAGACCGTTGGAGAGGTTGTTTTCAACACCGGAATGACCGGTTACCAAGAAATCCTTACTGACCCCAGTTATGCAGGGCAGATTGTAATGCTCACCTATCCGTTGGTCGGAAATTACGGCATCAATGATGATGACTTTGAGTCAGATCGAATTCAAGTGAGCGGCTTTGTTGTTCGCGAGGCTTGCGATGAGCCATCGAACTGGCGCTCATCGAAAACCATTCATAACTTGCTTCTTGAGCGGGGAATTGCCGCGATTCAGGGTGTCGATACCCGCATGATCACCAAACACATCCGAAGTGCAGGCGTTACGATGGGCGTCATCTGCGATGATATTGACCTTGGAAAGTCGAAGCTTTCGCAAGCAACTCGCTACGAAGAAGCCGATTTCGTGGAAGCGGTCTCGACTAAAAGTGCTTATAAGTGGGGACCAGAAGGAAAAGAATCGGTTTCAGATCCCGATCCATCTGGTCGGCCGAGGTTGGTGGTATTGGATTGTGGTCTTAAGTACAACATTCTGAGAAGATTTTGGCGAGCAGGATGCCGACCGATCGTATTGCCACACACGGCGAGCGCGGATGAAGTGATGAGTTGGAAACCGAATGGAATTTTTCTTTCGCCTGGTCCTGGAGATCCGCAAAGGCTTACGCCAGTCGTTGAAACGGTCAAAGCACTTCTTGGCAAGAGACCTATGTTTGGTATCTGCCTGGGAAACCAGATTCTTTGCCATGCTGTCGGCGGATCAACTTATAAGCTAAAGTTTGGACATCGCGGCAGCAACCATGCCGTTAAGGATTTAAAGACTGGTAAAGTGACGATCACTAGCCAAAACCATGGTTACGCGGTTTCGGCTGAATCTCTACAAGGAACAAGAGCAGAAGTCACCCAGCTCAATGTTAACGATGGAACGGTTGAAGGAATCGCTGTTCCAGACGCAGACGCATGGAGTATCCAATACCACCCAGAAGCTGCCCCTGGACCTTGGGATTCACGACCGTATTTCCCGGAATTTGTCGATAAGATTCGAAATGGCCATTGAACTTTCAAATAATCCGCTGATTACCTCGCTAGAAGAAGACCTTCTTGGTGGATTCGGCGGATTTCCGGATCACATTTATCTGATTTCGGTCGGAGACGGAAAATACGCAGCGAACAATGCGACACTTCCAGATGGTGAATCGATCAACGGTTTAGCGTGCTTTCCAACCTTAGATGATGCCACTACTTACATGGGACTGTTAGCTGGATTGAGCGGGGATACTGTTAAGAAATCATTTGAAGAAGCAAGGCAAATCGCAAAATCCAAAGAAGTCTTACATGCCATGTTTCTATTCGATGGTGGTCGAATTGTTGAGATTCACTTTGTTCGTTAACTAAAAATCTTCATCATTTTAAGAAACTTAGGATTCAATTCGATTCAAGTTGTCGTATCCTACATGTGTCTGAACGTTGTATCAGACCTGTAATCATAATGAAAAAGGCCTTTACCCTCATTGAGCTGTTGGTTGTTATCGCAATCATCGCGATTTTGGCGGCAATTCTTTTCCCCGTCTTTGCGCAAGCAAAGGCTGCGGCGAAGAAAACCGCTTGTCTTTCAAACGTCAAGCAGATGGGAACGTCCGCTCAGATCTACATGGCAGATTCTGATGATCTTTTCCCAACTACATATGCGCCAATGGTTCGCTTTGGTGAATACAGTTACGACACCTTTATGCCGGTTGGCAATTGGGTAACCGGTCTTACTGTCGATGACCAAAACGCAGTCAATACGTTCTTTGCAAATAATCTTCAACCCTATATGAAGAACATTGATATGCTCTTTAGCACTGGTGCTACACGCGTTGCAAGCGTTGGAACAATGCGACTTGGACAACAGGCTCCTCCTAACATTCCCGGAATTTCATATTCGATGAACGGGTTGTTAAACGCTTGGAGTAGCACAGCGGTTGCTTCCCCTAGTACGCTCCCAGCATTCTGGACCATGTTCGGAAGACGTGCTATCGCTGGAATGGGATATGTAAGTCCATATCTGTTCTGTCCAAATCCTGCTGTACCATGCTCCTATGTTCCACCAACAGCCAGTTGCTCAGCTTCGATAAACGGTCAATGGAGCGGAACTAACCCAAATAATGCAGTTGGTTGGGACCTACACGGTGGCGGAGCAACATACAGCTTTGCCGATTCTTCTGCTAAATTCCGAAGAAATGGATCATTGACGAATACTCGAACTGATCCGAGAGTTGATCCACTGACGAATTATCGTCAAACAGGTGGACCAGATGGTTGGTATGACCGATGGGGTTGTCACAGCTACTTGTTCCGGCCAGACTTTGACCTTGCTAACCCAGATCCGGCGGCAATTTACTAAGATGGCACGAAAATTCATTTTTCTCGGTCTCGGAGCGATGCTCGCTTCTATCGTTTTAGTTGGGTGTAGTGGGAGCAGTAGTAGCGACGACGCGGCACCAAGTGGTCCACCGCCAGAAGTTGCACCATCCAATAATCCTGAACGACTCAAGAGTCAAGAAAGATAACTTCAAGAAAAGCCCCTTTCGAAAGATCGGGGCTTTTCTTCATTGGTAAACTGTCGTTTTAATGAAAGTCCTGGTTATCGGCTCTGGTCCCATCGTCATCGGTCAAGCGGCAGAGTTCGATTACGCAGGCACCCAGGCTTGCAAGAGCCTGAAAGAAGAAGGACATGAGGTTGTCCTCATTAACAGCAATCCGGCGACGATCATGACCGATCCTGGCGTTGCGGATGCACTTTACATTGAGCCAATGACCCTCGACTTCTGCACGCGAGTGATTGAGCGCGAGCGGCCAGACGCATTGCTTCCAACTCTTGGAGGGCAGACTGGACTCAACCTGGCGACTCAACTGCAGGATGCGGGAATTCTAGAAAAATTCAACGTTCGAGTTCTTGGGACTCCGCTCAGCGCAATTAAGCAAGCAGAAGACCGAGAGTCTTTTCGGTCGCTGATGCGTGAGATCAAGGAACCGGTTCCTGAAAGTTGGATCGTCAACAACGACGAGGAGCTTGAGGCAATTCTTGATGTCGTTCCATATCCCTGCATCATCCGTCCTGCCTACACGCTCGGAGGAACTGGCGGTGGAATTGCGAATACGAGAGAAGAGCTTTGGGAGACTGGTCGAAAGGGGCTAAAACTTTCGATGCGAAGCCAAATCATGGTTGAGCGAAGCCTCTTAGGTTGGAAAGAGGTTGAGTACGAGGTCATGCGGGACTCGAACGGAACCGTAATCACGATCTGTAACATGGAAAACCTAGATCCGATGGGGGTTCATACCGGTGACTCCATAGTCATCGCTCCAAGTCAAACACTAAGTGACTTGGAATACCACATGCTGCGTACAGCTTCACTCAAAATCATCTCTTCACTCGGAATTGAAGGCGGGTGCAACGTCCAACTTGCGGTGAATCCAGATAGTTTTGACTACTACATCATCGAGGTTAATCCACGAGTCTCACGATCATCGGCTCTGGCGTCTAAGGCGACCGGCTACCCGATTGCGAGAGTTGCCGCAAAAATTGCGATTGGTAAGCGTTTGGAAGAGATTGATAACCAAGTCACAGGGACAACTAAGGCCGCATTTGAACCAGCTTTGGACTATTGCGTAGTCAAACTTCCACGATTTCCATTCGATAAGTTTGCGACCGGAGATCGAACGCTTTTTACCCAAATGAAGGCGACCGGAGAGGTGATGGCTATCGATCGAACTTTTGAGGCTGCATTACTAAAGGCGATTCGAGGGCTGGAAGTCAAACAAAAAGATTTGAGAAATGAAAAATTTGCATCGCAGACCGATGAAGTCCTGGAAGCCAGTGTCAAGCAACCCACCGATGACCGCATTTGGGCGATTTTTGAGGCGGTCCGGCGTGGTTGGTCGTCCGAACGAATCAATAAAATATGTAAAGTCGATAAGTGGTTTCTAAAGAAGATCGAGAAGATTATTGCCGTTGAAATCAAATTGACTCAGCTTGTAAGTAGTCCTGATACGATTCGAGAAACCATTCAAGAAGCATTTCTCATTGGCTTTGCATCTCCCGCCATCCTTTCTTTAACCCATTCCAGTAATGCATCCTTTAACGCTGAAGTTGCGGCGATTGTTGAGGAGATCAAAATTCAGCCTGTGTTTAAAATGGTGGATACTTGCGCGGGTGAATTTGAATCGAAGACCCCGTATTACTACGGGACCTTCGAAACCGAAGACGACGTGATCAGAGCTTACTGAGATCGGGTTTTTGATTTCTTAGATTCGACTTTGCTTGAATTTGGTGAGCAATAGATAGAATCGTTGCTTCGTCATAAAGTCGCCCGATGATCGAAATTCCTATTGGGCGACCCTGGTCGTTTACCCCGAGTGGAACATAGACCTGTGGGTGACCAGTAAGATTCGTTGTGATCAGAACATCACCAGCCCGGTCGAGTGCTATCAACGCATCGAAATCTGCAAAATCCTCTTCAAATTGCTTTTGTAAAAGTGTTCTACCTCTAGACGCCTGAATGTAGTCCACACCGCTCATGAGCAGTCCTGAACGGAAAATCGGCGGCCAAAGCGATCCTTTCATCGTATCCACACGACCATCGCGAGTGATCTCCTCGAAAGCCGCCGCAGCTTCAATCGTGAGTACTTCATCAACGCCGGAAAGCGGCGGTCTAACCTTTAATGATTTTAGGCTAACGCCGAGAGTCTTGAGAATGTCTCCAGCAACTCCAAGTGCGGTCGTAACGTCGTCTTCGTCTAATGGTTTCGCTGATACAAAACCAATTTTAAGTTTTTTGAGATCGATGTTGGATCGGTAGGTAAACGGGAAGTCTACTGAATCCATATCTCGGTCATCTGCACCAAAAATCGCTGAGAGAACAATTGCGCAATCTTCGGCGGAGCGGCAAATTGGACCGACTTTATCCATGGACCAGCTGAGGGCCATGGCTCCGTATCGGCTGACACGTCCGAAGGTTGGACGAAGACCGGTAACGCGGCACCGTTGGGATGGCGAGACAATTGATCCGAGCGTTTCTGTACCAATCGAAAATGCGAATAATCCAGCAGCCGTACCACTCGCTGAGCCTGCAGAAGACCCCGAGGATCCTTGATTTGGATTCCAAGGGTTCTTAGTTAAACCACCAAACCAAAGATCACCATAGGCAAGTGCGCCAACACTTGTTTTAGCCACCAAAATTGCGCCCGCAGCGTTCAGTTTCTCGATAACAGCAGCATCAACATTAATGATCTGATCTCGGAATGGCTCGGCGCCCCAAGTGGTTCGGTAATCCTTTTGGGCAAACAGATCCTTGATGCCGTACGGAATTCCATGGAGTGGTCCTCGAATCTTGCCCGCCTGGATTTCCCTATCAGCTTGTTCGGCTTGCTGCAAAGCGAGTTGCTCGGTAATTGAGATGACGTTGAGCAACTTAGGCGAGTATCGCTTGATTCGCTCAAGATAGATTTCGGTTAGCCGGACCGAAGAAATCTGCCTTGATCTTAGGTAGTGACCTAGCTCAGCTAGATTGCAGAAAGCGATTTCTTCATCCGACCTCGGCAGGGTCTTTCGGCTCACGCGATCAAGTTTTAGTTCGGTCCTTTTTCCCGTCGCCGATTTCTTCCCGCGTGGAGTAAATCCGAATGCTGGCTGAATCGAGTTATTGAATCCCAACTTTCGCAAGTCTTCCAATCCTTGTTTAGAAGAATTGAGCGATTGAACAATTGATTTACGTTGTTCGTCTGAAAGCTCAATTCCAGCAAGTTTCTCTGCACCAATTACATCAGATAGGGAAACTTTTCTTTGAGGTGCTTGAGCCGCGAGTTCTCGAAAAGGGACAAAAGCTGCGGCAAGGGAAGCAGTAAGGAAAGATTTTCTCGAAAGCTCGGACATTGTCATGATCATAGCCCAATTGCTTTTGGGTAAGGTGAAAGGCATGATTCCAGCCACTCTCTATCTAGATTCTCGACGCTCAAATGAAGTGATTGAACGCTACATCTTTGGAAGCTTTCTAGAGCATATGGGGCGAGCAGTTTACGAGGGAGTGTATCAGCCAGAGCATCCAAGTGCCGATGAAAACGGCTTTCGACAAGACACTTTGAAAGCTGTTCAGGGCCTTGGAGCAACGATTATTCGATACCCAGGTGGTAACTTTGTGAGCTTTGCCGATTGGAAGGATGGAATTGGAGATCGTAGTAAGCGTCCAAGACGTCCTGACTTCGCTTGGAAGTCAATCGAGACCAATCAATTTGGCACGGATGACTTCATGAAGTATTGCAAAGTGGCCGGTTTTGAACCGATGATGGCGGTAAATCTTGGTACCGGATCTGCTAAGGAAGCTTCAGAATTAGTCGAATTTTGCAACTTAAATCGAGGAACCTACTGGGCTGACCAAAGGGCGCAAGATGAACCCTACAACGTCAAATTCTGGTGCTTAGGAAACGAAATGGACGGTCCTTGGCAAGCAGGACAAGTTCCAGCAAAAGAATACGCCTTAAAAGCACGTTCAGCTAGCCGCTTGATGAAAGGAATGGATCCTTCTATAAAGACAGCTCTCAGTGGATCGAGTAATGCGAACATGGATACTTACATGGAATGGGATCGTGAGATTCTTGAGATTTGTTGGGATGATGTTGACTATATTGCTTGCCATCAATACTCACAAAACCATCAGAACGATACTGCGTGGTTCTTGGCGGAAGGATTTACGATCGAGAAAATGATTCTCGACTATAAGGCTCTCGTTCGAACGGTTGGTGCTCAAAAGAAGAAGCCAAAGGACATTAAGCTTAGCTTTGATGAATGGAACGTTTGGTACAAGGCGATGCAGATGGATGGCGGATGGAAAGAGGCTCCGCACCTTATCGAGGAGGTCTACAATTTGGAGGATGCGCTCGTCGTTGCTACCATCCTAAATGCTTTCATTAGAAATTGCGATTTCGTCGCTGCAGCGTGTTTAGCTCAGTTGGTCAACGTCATTGCGCCGATTTTGACCAACGACGATGGTGTTTTGATTCAGTCCACGTACTATCCTTTCTCTATTCTTAGCAAAGCGACCGACGGTGCGTCTCGATGTGATTTTCATTTCGATGGCCCGATGACCAATGCTGGCAAACGAGGGGAAGTGCCAATTCTCGATGTTTCCGCGTTTACTGTCGGGGACGAGCTTCGCGTTTCGGCAATAAATCTTTCCACGACGGAAACCGTTGACCTGAAACTCGATTCAAGAAATGGCACATTACCGACGAAGGGAATGATGATTACTGGAACAGATCCGAAGATTGCCAATACTTTTGAATCTCCAGATCAAATTGTTCCTGTCGAGATTTCTGTAGGGGAAACGGTTCAGATTCCGCCACTCACCTTTGTTTATTTAGGCGGCTAAAATTAAAGTGTCCCGTCCTGAATCTTTGGCTTGGTAGAGTGCTTTATCTGCTCTGTCAATCAGTTCATCGATAGTGTGAGCATTTTTGCCAAATTCGGCAACGCCGATGCTCACCGAAAGTTCTTTTTTCCATCGAATACTCCGGACTGCAGTTAGGATTCTGTTTGCGATGTTTTCTGCCTCAACCATACTGGTGTTCGGAAGGATCAGCGCAAATTCTTCGCCGCCGTATCGTGCTAATAAGTCGCTTATCCTTGCCTGTTCGCCGATTTTTCTAGCGATTTGCTGAAGAACATAATCTCCCGCTTGATGTCCGAAATTGTCATTGAGCGATTTAAAGTGATCGATGTCGATTAGCAAAAATGAAAAGTTGAGCTCGTATCGCGATGCCAAAGAGAATTCTGCTTCAAGTCGCTCAAATAGACACCGACGATTTTTAAGCCCGGTAAGAACGTCCGTGTTTGAGATTTCTCGTAGTCGGTCATTCGCTAATTGAAGCTCCTTCTGTCGCATTTCGACCTCAATTTGCATGAGGTGAAGTTTTCTAATTTGATTGTTGAGCTCCTCTTCAGTCTCTTTAACTTTAGATATGTCTGTAAAAGTCGCAATAACGCCAGAAGGAGAATTATCATGATCGCTGGCTAAAGGAACCGCACTGACATTGATCCAAGTAATTTCGTCGCTCGGCTTGTGCACTCCCATTATTGCGGATTCGTGGTCGGACTCTCCTCGTAAAACAACGGTTGCAGGGTGTTCTTCCCCTGGGAAATTAGTATAATCCTCGTGAATCGTTCTCCATCTGTGGTCAATCGAGGTTCGACCAGCCATCTGTTCGGTAGTTAAGCCGAGAATTTTTTCGGCTGCTGGGTTACTCATAATGATTTCACCCTTCTCGTTTTGAACTACGACCCCATCGTGCATATTCTCAAGAATCGTGCTCAGTCTTCGTTCGCTTTGTTCTAGTGCTTGTTGAATCTGCCTGTTGCTCGTGATATCGTTGGCATAAAGCATAAAACCAAGTTCTGGAACGTAGACTCCTTGCAAATCGACTAGTCTCTTACTACCATCAGTTCTTTCAAAGTGGAATTCACCTCTAAATGCCGTTTGAGACTGCTTGAGACCGTCCCAATGAGATTGAATTCTGACCGTATCTAACTTGGTAAACGTATCAAGCCACCGATCGTGAGTAAGCAATTCGAATGGAACTCCGGCTAGTCTTTGAAACCAATCGTTAACAAAGATCAACGTTCCTTCCTGGTCAGTAATTAAGATGCCTACTGGCAACCTATCAAGCGCACCTACATAAGTGAAAGATCGATCAAGTGTGCCTGATCCTTTCTTTGCCGTCGACATAATAGAATAATTGTCGGACTCAATTCTGAGTGGCTTGAGTCCGACACTTTCTAATTCGCAATCTTACTAGGTGTTGGTGCAGATTCGATGGCTTGTTTCAGATCGTCTATTAGATCTCTTGGATCCTCAATTCCGACACTTAAACGGAGCATCGTTGGAGGAATACCTCGTTCTAATCGTTGTTCTTCCGACATGGTAGCATGCGACATGAGTGGCGGATAAGCAACGAGACTTTCAACTCCGCCAAGCGACTCGGCGAGTAGAAAGACTTTCAGATTCTCGGCAACCCACTTTGCTTCTTCGATTGTTTCGAATTCGCAGGAAACCATGCCCCCAAATCCCGACATTTGTCGTTTTGCAACTTCGTGGTCTGGATGATCTGGAAGTCCAGGATAGTGTACGGCTTTAACATTCGGGTGGCTGCTCAGAAACTCTGCCACTATCTGCGTGTTAGTGCAATGCTTTTCCATTCGACATCCGAGAGTTTTAACTCCTCGAAGAGAGAGCCAGTTATCAAACGGCGAAGGTGCCGCACCAAAGGCTTTGTTCCATTCGAATAGGAAAAGCGACAGATCGGTGTCGTTGGTAATGGTCGCTCCGCCAATAACATCAGAGTGTCCTGAAATGTATTTCGTGGTTGAATGAACGACTACATCAACTCCAAAATCCAATGGGTTTTGGAGCGCCGGAGAAGCGAAAGTATTGTCAAAAACGGTGATTAAACTGAATTCTTTCGCTACTTTTACAACGGCTGCGATATCCGCGACGCGCATCGTTGGGTTTGTTGGCGATTCAAAAATCAGCATCTTTGTGTTTGGCTGAACCGCGTTTCGAATACTCTCCGGGTTTTGAGCATCAAAGCTTGAGTAGCTGACACCGCCTCTGGGAAGATACTTTTCGGCTAACCGGAAAGTCCCGCCGTAAATGTTGTTTGCAACAAGAAGGTGGTCACCTTGTTTCAGGTGCGCGAACACTGCCGCGATTGCTGCCATCCCGCTCGAGTAGATGGTACAAAAACGCCCCCCTTCCAGGGAGGCGATAACTTGCTCCAGCATATCTCGGTTAGGATTGGTACAGCGGGTGTAGTCAATCGGTGGGATGTGGTCGAGGTCTTCCCATGCGAACGTAGAGGATTGATAGATCGGAGGTACGACTGCGCGATACTTGGGATCTGGATCTTGTCCAACACGAAGGGCACGGGTAGCAAAATGCATGAAGGCATTTTACGGCAATTTTCGTAGATTATCTAGCTTCATTGCTCGCGAAAACGCGGTTTCATAGGCAACTTGAGTGTATTTGACTCAATCTGTAAGGGAATCAATACGAAATCGCCGACTACTGACCTTCATCCATTGGCATTTGGCTAAGCGACCCACCGCCTGCTCCTGCGGCTCGATCCTTTGCCATACTTTTCGCCGCGCTTCCAACACCGCCGCCACCCGCACCCTGGATGTTTTCCGTTCCGGACATCGGAGTCAGTCCTCCCGCAGCTCCAGAAGTCATTGGAGCTGGACCTCCGTCATTCGTCTGCGCAGTTGGCACTGGGGCCGCATCTGGCGAATTTGTATTGTCAGTTTTCGGCGTGCAACCCGCTACAAGCAACAATAGCGAGGCAAGAAGGATCAATCTCATGATGCAACCTTACCCGACCTGTCACACTATAGGGCGTGGCTGCAAGTGTTGCCCTCCCGAAAAAAAACTTAATATTGTCTCCGACTCCGCTTCATCGATTGGACAGAGTTTCGCATGATACCGGTCTCGACTTGTGGATCAAACGAGATGACCTTACTGGCTTCGCCTTCGGCGGAAATAAGGGTCGAAAGCTTGAATATCTAATCGGTCAAGCCATTGCCGATGAAGTAGACGTAATCGTTACCTGTGGGTCCGCTCAATCAAACTTCATTCGACAGCTCGCAGCTGCCTGCTCAGTGAGTCGAATAAAGCTCGTTGCGGTAGTAATGCAGTTACCCTATGAATATGAGCCCGCCATCGGAGCGATGAAGGCAGAAGGCGGAAACCTTCTGTTGGACCAGCTCTTAGGTGCCGAAATCGAGTTGGTTGAGAATGACGTTTGGGATGTCTTGATGAACAAAGCCGCAGAGAAAGCGCAAGAAATTCGATCTACCGGAAAGAAGGTCATGGAGATACCCATCGGAGGATCCACCTCGCAAGGCGCATATGCTTTCTACCAGGCATCAAAGGAACTTGATCAAACATTTGATTGGGTGATCTCTGCAAGTTCGAGCGGCTCGACTCAAACCGGATTGACATACGGTTTTCATGGAACAGAGACTCGATACAAAGGCATTGCCTGTGACCCAGAGCCAGAACTGGTTCTAGAGTTTGTCGATTTAGCCGCGAAGCTCGACCAGTTGGTTGGAGAAGGGAAGACGCTAAAACGAGAAGATTTCGATTTTGATCTTCGATTCGTTGGACCAGGTTATGGCGTCCCATCCGAGGGTTCGATGAACGCGATTCAGTATTTAGCTCAACGAGAGGGGATTTTCCTCGATCCAATTTACACCGGAAAAGCGTTTGACGCACTGCTAAAGCTCGCAAGCCAGGGCGAAATTTCTGGCAGGGTGTGCTTTTGGCATACCGGCGGCACGCCTGCCTTATTTGCTCTACCGGACTCGACCGTTTAAGATTTCAAGTAATGCTTGCTCTTTTGGACTTGGGGGCGCGGAAAGGTCTTCTTTCAATCCCCAAGTTCCGTATTGACTATCCCAGTTTGTCGCTCCCGCGATAAACCAATTCATCAATTCTCCGCCACCAGCTTTCCATTTCTTGTAAAACTTCAAAGTCAAATCCTTGATACGAGGATCACGCTGTGAGTCGCGCTTTGCCGCGATGTTGTCGGGTCCAAACGTGTCCGGACCAGCTTCGTAGCAAAGCCATTTGAGTCCTGTCTTCTTCATTAAATCTTGATGAAACTTGAACTTGCCCCAATCTTCCATCGTGTCAATAGAGTGCTCCAGTGCTTTGAGCACGTCACCTTTCGATAAGTCCTTTCCGTCTTTTACCGACTCTAGATTGAAATAAGGTGCACCCGCAAAGGCATAAACGACATTTTTCGCAGCTCCATGGTTATGGTCCAAATAATTAATGCCCTCTTGGAGCCAGTTTTCTGGCCACACGATTTGGGCGGCAAGAACGGGACGAACCGTCGAAGTAAATCGATTACCGTAAACCTGCTTAAAGATTGTGGAGATTTTTGCGATTTGTTTTGCGATCCGCCGGGCCGGCCAGGTCCACTCGCCATTCTTACCATCCCAACTCATCTTCGGATCCTTAGGTGCCTCTAGCTTGGCTTGTTGAAGATTGTATTGCGCTTGCTCGAACCCCCAATTCCAGACTTCATTGCTGTACTCGACATAAAGTTTCAAGGAAGGATCGAGCCGCTTTTTGCACAGTTCAGCGAGGTTGGTGATGTAATCGTCGTCGGCATGTGCCGGAACGCAAATCCACGCGTCGGCTTTCGTTTCGTTGACAAGGTCAATCATCACTTCATAAGGCACCCCTTGCGGTCGGGCATAGCTTGGAGAATCTGGAGTTAGCCTTTGAGACCATCTTTCGATCTTGTTTCCATTTGTCGCCCCCCAGTCCATGAACCTGATTGTCGTAAACGGACGGTGATGTTCAACGAACTGCTTCGAAAACGCTCCGATACGTTCGCCGGGACGAATTAGAGAAATATCGGTTGCTCCACCGTTTGTATTGGTGAACGAGAGCATAAGTTGCTCTTGGTCATTCGCCCATTGGACGTTAGCCTTCCATAATCCGCCGTCAAATATTGGTGTAGAAATGGTTGCGGTCGATGCAGTCGCTTTCACAACGGGAGTCCCTTTGCACTTAAAACTCAGCTTATAGGTGCCACCAAGGTTTTTCA
This sequence comes from Ottelia alismoides, assembly GCA_037367405.1. NCBI lineage: Eukaryota > Viridiplantae > Streptophyta > Magnoliopsida > Alismatales > Hydrocharitaceae > Ottelia > Ottelia alismoides. Next base: position 133,074 of record JAZKJV010009673.1, on the reverse strand, counting down.
CGCCCGTCTGGGCGGCCATGACGACGACTCCGAAATCCTCCATCGGCCAACCTTTTGCATCAAGCTTTATTTTTCCTGCAGACCACGGCTCGCTTGGAGTTCCGAACTCTCGAGACTGTTTCATGATGTTGATAAAAGGGAAGTTTCGACTCCAATCGGTGATCCCATCTAGATTTGCCCCGAGGGGTTCCTTACGGACAGGTATGACTGGAGCAGGAGTAATTTGAGTGCAGCCCAGCATCGTCGCCGAGAGAATAAGAGTTGACAGCATCGTACGAACCAATGGTTCTACTTTACGACATTTGCTTCGGGATTAGAATCAATAACGATGCTGGTTGTCATGTCCGCGACCACATTCGTAACCGAGCGCATTCTCGCCAATATCCAGTCAACGCTGAGTAGAACAGGAAGAATCTCAGTATTGAGTTTAAGCGTTCCGAGAATGACAGCAAGACTGATAATGCCTGCTTCTGGTACTCCAGCAATTCCGAGTGATGTAAGAACACATAGAAAAGCAATACTGAGCTGTTCTCCAAATCCTAAATTCATCCCCAAAGCCTGCGTCACCATGATGACGGCCATCGCCTCGTAAAGCAAAATTCCGTCGTTGTTCAGGTTTGTTCCAACGCAGGCGGCCATTCGTGAACTGGCTTTACTCACCTTTAAGTTGTCGAGAGCTTTTAAGGTTAACGGAAGGGTGGCAAGACTGCTGTTGATTCCGAAGGCATTAAGGCACGGTGCGGTTGCTTCTTTCCAAAATTGCCTTAAGTTGACTTTCCGGATGATGAGCCATAGGTTGTAGACCACGAATGTTTGAAGGCATAGTCCAAGCATCCCCACTCCAAGATAGGCGGATACTCCCTTGAATACATCTAAGCCAGATTCGCCAACACTTTTAGCCATCACTCCAAAAATTGCAAATGGAGTGAGTCCAACCAGCCAGGTAATGATCCGTTCGCTGAGTTTGTAACCACCGTTGACGAAATGCTCCCATGCAGGAATCCATTCTGCCTTTTCGGTCGAAAAAGTTCGAAGTGCTATACCGATCAGAACCGCTAGAAAAACGATTCCAAGGACGTTTGAATTCAAGAAGGGTTCAACAATCGAATCTGGGAGCAAATTGTCAACAAAGCCTAAGAAGTCGATCTTTTTGCCCTCGGCGGCCGAAAGCACACCGCCATCGGTAACTCCTTTCAATATGGTTAGATGCTTTCCCGGTTGAAGAATGTTTGAGAGCATCATGCCGAGAGACGCTGCGATAACGGTGTTGAAAGCGATCACACCCAGGAATCGCCTCGCCTCTTTCCAGCGGATCTCGCTTGTCAGAATCGCTTCTAGGATTGCGAAAAATAGGAGCGGAGCAGCAACTGCTTTGATCAGGCTAATGAAGTATTTCCCGAGATTTCCAAGGATGGCAGCATCTTTTCCTAGCAGAAGACCCGTTCCAATGCCTGCACCAATTCCAAGCAGAATAAATCCGGTTGCCTTAACTGCTTTTCCTGCCGACATGCGTTCGCAGTGTACTACGGCATCTCAAAATTCGGGTGCTTTTTACAAAGAGCCAGAAAATCGCAGTCGGGACATAACGACTTGTAGGCGGGGACATGATCCTCAATCCCAGTCGAAATGATTTGCGATCCAAGCTGTTGGATGTCTTTTCGGAACACCTCTAAGTCCTCTATTGCAATGCTCGCCGAGGCTTGTGCTTTGGCCCGAAGTGCGATGATTGTTGCAAACACTTCTCGATCCGGATAGGCTTCTCGCAACAGAAGTTGGTAACAAGCCATTGCAAGGTCGGACTCGACATCAGCGGCGGTCACTTTGGATCGACCTGACTTGTAATCGATGACTTCTAACCGACCATCTGGGTGCTCATCAATGCGGTCGATTCGTCCGATGAGAGTGAAATCGCCAAGGTCGAGTTTTAGTAATTTTTCCACCGCCAGCGTTTTCACCCCTGGTTCGCGTTCCATCTCGGTGAGCACATCTTCAATAATCTGCTTTCCTTCACCGTAAGCTTCTTGCATCTCTTCCGCGCTTCCGTACCCTGCGTCGATCCAGGACTCTTCGTAGACGCGTAGCGCATCACCAACCGTCTGCACCCCAGACTCTTCGGCATCATAGAATCGCTCGAGAACCTTATGCAACGTCGATCCAAATGAGTAGTAGCTTTTCGACTTGAGGTACCACTTGCCACGCGCATCGACGTACGTCCAAACGTATTTCATCGGGCAAGCCAGATAAGTCGTGATGCGACTTGGACTCAAGGTCGGTTTTCGAGGCACGTTCTATTTTAGACTTGCCGAAGGATCAACTGAGGTCCTCGATGGAAATTTGTCTGGAGCACCGAGTTCGACGAATAGCCTAGAACCTGAAGGGTTGTATCTTGGGAAAATGGTGGGCGGTACAGGACTTGAACCTGTGACCCCTACAGTGTCATTGTAGTGCTCTACCACTGAGCTAACTGCCCACCAGACGAGCAAAGATTATACCTGACTGCTTCTTAGATCACCAATACAGAAAGTCAAAAAATGTGTTGAGTTGGATATCTGATCAAAAGATTCTGTCGATCTGATCCGATTCGAATCGGAAAGTATTTGGTTTGCCAAAATCAAAAAGCCCTCTCGATGTTCTTCGAGAGGGCGGTTCTTACTATTCAAAAGGAACTTTTATTCTTCGCCTTTCTTGCCGCGCTTCTTGGTAGCCGAACCTTGCTCAACACCAACCGCGCCTTCGGTAAAGTTTGCTCGCACTTTGATTCGTCGGCTGAGTTCGCCTTCTGAGATCGTGCTCCAATTCGCTCGCTCAAGTGCCCATTGCCATCCAATATCGTTTGAGCCGTAAACGAACTCAACTCCACCCTGAATCACATCGCTCAGTAACGTCTTAAGATCATCGCGACCTTTCAAGATTGCTTCTCCAGCCGCGAGATTTGGTGCAAGGCCAATGTTGACCACAACGATTTCTTCTTCAGCCGCAGCCGCAGCCGCCTTGGTCATTTTCTTTGGAGTCGCTTCCTCAATTGCCTCATTGACGGTGTGTAAGTGTGCCGCCATTGATTCCATCAATTTCTGATTTTCGTCTGGCCACTGGAAGTACTCTCCCTCATAAACTGCTTTTGCGTGTCGACCAGTGAGGCTGAGTGCAGAGGCCACAAGGGCGGCATCGGCTGCAATGAGCTTCGGATAGCTCTTCTTCATTTGGTCCACAGCGGATTCGAGTTTCGTCAGGTTACAAGTGATCAATCTAGAGAACTCCTATCGTCGCAGAGGCATTCTGCGCAATAATAGTGCAGTTTACCCGGTTCGTTAGCGAGCTGGTACGAGAGAACGTTGACCTATGAACAAGCTGAGCGCATTCGCGGTTGCATTTGCCCTGCTGTTAGTGGGCTGTACGGGCGGTAGTTCGGAGAGCGCAAGTTCTTCCACTTCCCCGACGCCAAGCACCGACAGCGGAGCCAAGACCCTCAAAATCGGAATGGTTTTTGATAGCGGCGGAAAAGGCGATAAGTCATTCAACGACTCCGCAAACGCCGGACTCGAGAAGGCTAAGTCTGAACTTGGAGTAGAAATCCGAACGGTAGATAGCAAGACCGAGAAGGATTACGAAACAAATCTCAGCACCCTTGCTGAGCAAGGATTTGATCTTGTGATTGCGGTTGGAATCACTCAACAGAACGCATTGACAACCGTAGCTCCAAAGTTCGAAAACACGAAGTTTGCGATTGTCGACGCAAATCTGGAAGGAAAAAATGTTCGTTCGCTGTTGTTTAGCGAAGAAGAAGGTTCTTACCTTGCTGGATACGCGGCGGGGCTTGCAACCAAAACCGGAAAAATCGGATTTGTTGGGGGAAAGAAGATTCCTCTGATCGAAAAGTTTGAAGCTGGGTACAAAGCCGGCGCTCTCGCTGCGAATCCAAAAGTAGTCGTTCTGCCAAGTAAGTACACAGAAAGTTGGGATGATACAGCGCTCGGCAAAGAATCGGCGAAGACCCTCTATGCTGATGGTGCTGACATTGTATACCACGCGGCTGGACGATGTGGTGTTGGCGTGATCAACGCTGCAAAGGAAGCAAATAAACTGGCCATCGGTGTTGATAGCGATCAAGATGACGTCGCTCCAGGAAATGTTTTGACTTCGATGATCAAACGGGTTGACGCCGCCGTGTTTTCGACGATTAAAGATGTGAAGGAAGGGAAGTTTACTTCTGGCTCGGTGGTTTATAACCTCAAGTCGGATGGAGTTGCGCTTTCTGATTTCCGAAATACAAAGGATAAGATCGGCGAAGACAACATTAAGAAACTTGATGTCGTGAAAAAAGACATCATCGACGGAAAAGTCAAAGTTCCAACAACTCTTTAAGGCAAACTATTAGGCTCCAGGAACTCTAAAACCTGGAGCTTTTTTGTCAATGAACTACCGAGACGCTCTTGATTACATCTCCTCTCTCGCTCCGAGGGGCTGGCGACTTGGACTCGACCGGATGGAGGAATTTGCCAAACGAGCTGGATTGACAGGCTCGCTTGGTGAATCTCAACCAAAGTTCATTCACGTTGCCGGAACAAATGGCAAAGGGAGCACGACGGCTATGCTTCAAAGTTGTTTACACGAGCAGGGTTTTCGCACTGGCTCTTTCTTTAGCCCTTATGTAGTCGATCCCAGAGAACGAGTGCAGTTCGGTAAATCGCTTATTTCCGAAAATGATCTCGCTTTGATTACGGAGTATTTGAAGCCAATTGGTGAAAGCCTTGCCGACTCGGAATTTGGTGGAGTTACCGAATTTGAATTCAAAACAGCAATTGGTTTTGAGTACTGGAAACGCAAGCAAGCGGAATGGGTTGCGCTAGAAGTTGGACTGGGCGGACGACTGGATGCGACAAACATCATCACGCCAGAGTGCTCGATCATCGTGAGCATCGGATGGGACCACATGAACATTCTTGGAAACTCTTTGTCCGAGATTGCTTCCGAAAAAGCCGGCATTTTAAAGCCCGGCAAGCCAGGAGTTGTTGGGCGAATGGCCCCGGAGGCACTTGAAAGCATTGAGCAAAAAGCAAAAGATGTCGGAGCAACCCTTTGGCGAATGGATCAGGAGATCCAAATAGAAACCCACGGACATTCGGTGACAGTTTCAACTCCGGGCTCGACGGCAACGCTTGAACCGTCTTTGTTCGGAGAGATTCAACTTCATAATGCGGCTCTCGTTTTTGCGGCATTAGAATGCGCAGGAGCGATTCGGAATCTGGAACAGCTGCAGCAGGGAATGCGAACAGCCTTCATCCCTGGCCGATATCAGAAGCTGGTTTCAAGAGATAAAACATTTATTCTGGACGGTGCTCATAATCTCGACTCAGCGCGAATTCTTTCGCAGATGCTGGACGAAGAAAAGCATGGAAAGATGCTCTGCATCACTGGAATGCTAACTGGACACGAGCCTGAGCCCTTTTATGAGGCGTTAAAGGATCACATCGATGAGCTTTTCATCGTTCCGATTGATTTTCATCGAAGCCGGAATCCCTATGATCTGGCGGAGGAATTGAGCAAACTTGGATTCAAAACAACGGTTTTTGAAACAAAAGTAGCCGCCTTAGAGGCGGCTTACATGGTTGCTAACACCGACGATATCCTTATCACCGGTAGCTTCTTTTTAGTTGGCGAAATTACGCGGCAACTTCTTGCTCAATCTCTTCTTTAGAGGCGTATTTTTCGTCGTATTTAACTTCGAGTACCAGGTCTCTGATCTCAGGTCGTTGGCGAAGAATTTTCGCCACAAGGTTCAACTCATGTGGCAGATCGTTGAATGGAGCATTCGGGATCGGCTTGATTTCACCTCTCATGTACAGCACCCCGTGCATGACGTAAAGGTCTGCACGAGAAATATCGAAACCGCGACGAGCAAACTCTGCTCGGGCAATCCGTTGTCCGCGAAAGTCGTTCTGATCAACCATGACAATCACGGTTTTCCGTGACCGCGTTCAAATAGTTGCTGGTAATTGATTCAGGGATTTCTCTAACTGGTGTATTTACCGTTGACATTTTTTCACGAAGATTCGCTTAGAGCAAACAATTCTGGATTCGGTTCAGGTAGCCCAAAAATGTACGAGTCTACCGATCGGTCGTGCCAACGATTGATCCGCTGAACATCTTGTTCAGTTAGATTTAACTTTGCGTTACACTTAGTCGATCCACCATTTTTTGCAATAACATTTATTTCTACACTGTATTCGCCGGGTTTCCACGGATTCTCCCGCTTAAATTTATCAAAAAACTTATATTCTGAAAAATTGTGAAATTCCGAAACGAACTTACTCATGTCACCTACTGATGATGCAGAGTTAACATTTAACAACGGACTGTCCGCTTCAGAAAGCTTCTTTTCAAATTGGTCGAGTGCTGTAGTGAACTCGTTGTATGTCTGTGCATTTGCATGTAAAAAACGGATTTGAATGGTTTTCTCTTCGGATCGTCGGACTCTAAAAGGTGCAGGGGCCCTTAGCTCGGATATATCTTGAACTGACAAAAATTTCTCGCTTGCAAAAGCAATCGGGATCATGTTCAGTTCCAATTTTGAAGAATGTGTAATCTTGCAGGAAAGACTCTGAACGTAAGCATACTCTTGTTCGGTAGAAAATATTAATGTGCAGGTAAATCGTGAGCCAGCAGCTAAAAAATCAACAATCACGTATGGCCCAAGGTCTAGGTTCACCTTGTAACGATTCAATTTTCTATTTACTGTATTTATTATTGAATCTTTGAAGAAGCTTGCGACCGAAAGTATAGTACTCATGGCGAGCAAACCAGTCTTAATTTCTTCCGAGTTCGGCATCAATCGAATAATACCTTTCTAAGGTGCGAAATCAGATTCACTAAACTTGGCTTGCCATGATGGTATTCTGGGATGTTCGCGGAAAGGATTCCGTAGACTGAAATTGAAGCAGAACCATGGCAGCGGCAACTGAAATTCAAACCGTAAATATCATCGTGAATGGCATCGAACTCGCGGTGCCGAAAGGTGAGTTGGTCGTCGAAGCTGTGAAACGTCTCGGTCTTGAGATCCCCATTTTCTGTTACCACCCGCGAATGAAGCCAGTCGGAATGTGCCGAATGTGCCTCGTCGAGACCGGGATGAAGAACCCTCAAGATGGCACGATTCGGATGATGCCGAAGCCTGCGGCGGCCTGTACGTTGCCTGTTTCTGAGGGTTTGGTCATCAATACTGATTCGGAGAATCTGAGAAGAGACCGTAAAGGTGTTCTCGAATTTTTATTGGTCAATCACCCGCTAGACTGTCCGATCTGTGACCGTGGTGGTGAATGCCCGCTTCAGAATAACACACTATTCTACGGACCATCGACTTCACGATTTATCGAAATGAAGCGACATGCTCAAAAGGCATTCCCGCTTTCCGATTATGTGACGCTTGACCTTGAGCGTTGTATTCAATGTGCGCGATGTGTCCGTTTTACCGAAGAAATCTCTGGCGATAGCCAACTGGCGTTCCGGTTCCGAGGTGCAAAGACTCAGCCGATTACCTTTAGCGAAACGAAGTTCACCTCCAAGTTCAGCGGCAACGTTATCGAGATCTGCCCAGTCGGAGCATTAACGAATCGAAAATATCGTTTCCGCGCTCGGCCTTGGGACCTCCAAACCTCTCCGGCAATCTGTACTCAATGTTCAAACGGGTGCAATATCTGGTTCGACCACCGAGCAGGGAAGCTTGCGCGGGTCAATGGACGTACCAATGAAGCGATCAATGAAGAGTGGACCTGCGACAAAGGCAAGTTCGGTCATGAGTTCTACAACGACGAAAAGCGGATGACGACGCCATTCATCCGAAATTATAATGAACTTGTTAAAGCAACCTGGAGCGAAGCTTACGGAGAGATTCTTTCCAACTTTGTCGCCAAAGGCAATTCGGCAGGTTTGATCGTTGGACCTCAGACCTCCAATGAAGCGGCATGGACGGCAAAAGCGTTCTTCACCGATCATGTCAAGTCCGCAAACATCGATCACCGATTCGAGCGAAATGGATATACCAGCAAGCCAGTAGTGACCAACACGATTCAGTCTTTAGAAACCGCGAAGTCAATTCTTGTCTTCGGTACATCGCTGGCAGACGATCTACCGATTGTCTATCTTCGAGTTCGAAAGGCTTGGTTTAACAAAGGAACTAAGGTCGTAGTCGCGTTCGATCGCGAAACCGAAGTTGACGAGTTTGCACATCTGATTTTGAGATATAAGTCCGGCACTGCCGAGACACTCGCAGCGGCTCTAGCCGGTCGAATATCAGTTGAGGAAGCAGCAAACATTTGCGAACTGCCATCTAACGAGATTGAAGAGGCTAAAGAACTGGTGAGAGACCAAGTGGTAATCACATCCTCATCAATCTTCAGCGACGATGCATTCGAATCGATTTTAGCTGATCTTAGCGGATTAACTGCACAGTTCAATACTTACGCCAAAGGTGGTAATGAGCGCGGATTGCAAGAAATTGGCGTTACCCCTTCTGAAGGTGGTCTAAGCACCTGGCAAATGATCTCCGCTGCTGCTCAGGGCAAGGTGAAGGCATTGTGGCTGCTAAACGTTGATCTGTTTGAACTTGGTTTGGATCGAGAAGTTGTGAATCGAGCACTCGAAAACGTTGAGTATTTGGTCGTTCAAGATTCAGTTCGATCGGAAACGTTCTACTACGCTTCGGTTGGCTTGCCAACCGCGCTTCCGGCTGAGCAAGATGGAACTTGGACGAACTGCGAAGGTACGGTCCAAGAGTTGAAAGCCGCAATTCCCGCTCCGGGAGAAGCAAAGCCAGCGTGGCGAGTTTTCGAGGATCTTTCAATCCGAGTTCAGCCTCGAACCCCTTTTGTTCAAGCAAAGGACGTTCGGCTGGCGATGAGTCGATAATAGCAGGGTTTAGTAAGGCAGTTTCCGTCAGCCGATTAAGTCGGAATGTTTATTTGTTGAAACTTTTATGTTAGTATGGGTTGAGCCTGAAATATGATTTCAATGGTTGCCTCTCTGCTCATTGCATCACGTCAACTTCCGTTCGAAGAGCTTGCAAAATCGGTGCAAGTCGTCGTGTTCAGATCGAATCTGGAAGGCAAAACGATTACGGGATTTGCTTCTCGCTGGAAAAATAGCAAAGTGCCAAAGAAAGGTGAGAATATACGGATCACGTGCCAATACACAACCGGCCCGATTGGCTCAGTAACAGTGTCGAACTCTGAGAACCTTGCGAAGAAGGCTGACTTTCCAGTTGTAGTTACGCAGATTCGGGAAATGAGTGAGAAAGTGGCTATTGTCGGACTTAGCCAGAAGAACCGTAAATTTAAGCTTGGTGGTAAACAATATCTCATTCGGCGTGACAGTTCGAACGAAATATCCATTTCTGGTCCTCCTTTAAGTGGGCAAATCTCAGTCAATAACTCAATACCGGTCTATACAAGCGAGTCAAGTAAGCCGGAAATTACGACCTGGACGTTTATTGGAGTCAAAAACCTTCAAAAATTGAGCGTTAATTTAAGCTGGGAGAAGGTTGTTCAATCGTCGAAAACGAATCGTGTTCCAGTTGTTTCTCTTGAGAAAATTACACTTCCTGACATCACAAGGAGTGCTTTATTAGACGAAAATAGTGAGAGTTTCCATGGACTTGAGCAGATACCCAAAGAGGTCGTCGCTCTATTCCCGACGAGATGATTACGGTCTTGCTTTTTTGTGGCAACCTGATTGTTCCTTCAATAAATGACCTGGCTAAAGAGGTTAAATTTGTTGGCTTTCAATCCGAAGTCAAAGGAAGACCGATTGTTGGTGTTGCATCAAGATGGAACGCGGAGTTTAAGTTTCGCAATGCCTATCGCTTTACGGCTATGGGACGCCAGATCCCAATAAACTCATGTCTTCTCACCAATCAATTCTTTCCAACAGATCGAATTTCGATTGTTGGTCGATTGCTTAGGGTTCAACGACGGAAAGAATCAAAGAGCGTTTTCCTGAATGTTCTCGATTCCTCAGGGATGATCAGACTTCATGGTGTTGACTATAGGTTCAAAAGGAAAGCGGGATTAACTTGGGAGATTGAAGGAATCAGTCCACAGGAGATGCTTTTGATTGATGATGAACCCGTGATGGTGTTCACTGACCCGAAACGGGCCCATTCTGTTGGTTACTGGAAGAACATAAACAAGTCCCAAACCATTCGAATTGAAACCCAGTGGGAAGATGTCTTAGAATCTTCAAAACTCATCCGTATAGATGTAAACCGTCTTGATAAAATTAGTCTCCCACCAATGTTGGAGAAGAGCGTCTCAGCTTCAGCGACCTGGTGTATCCTGCCAAGTAAGCCTTTAGAGGTTGAATCGCTATTTGCACGATGATTTTGCTCCTTCCGGCACTGGTGGGTAAAAAACCTCTGGACTGTATTTGCTGAATCGCCACCGTTAACGGCGAAACAAGAGTTGGGCTGACTATCCTTTCGAAATCCCCAGACCTTTTTACAATTTCTATCTTGAAATTCAAAACTGGGTGTAAAGAGACTTACGCCGGAATCGCGATCACAAGCCGTTCGCTATTCTTACATCTGAGATCGAATCGACGAGGCGAAAGACGTTCTCTTGAAGATGAGTAAGTAACTGCGTCTGTCTCCTCATGGTATTACCGTTCCTTGCTCATGCTAACTAGATAAGGTTTGAAGCTCGAGCAACTTCATAATATTTGATCAAACCCTGATGGTTCAAATCGTCAGGGTTTAATCAATTCACAGGTATTTACTTAGACTTGTTAAGAATTCGAAGCGCCGCTTCAGAAGTAGATTCGTTGGCACTCTTTGATTCCTTTTCCATTAGTTCTCGCCAACTAGGATCTTCGAATTTTTTTAGAACCAAAATCGCCGGGATTCTACCATCGCGATCATCTTTCAAATACTCCTTCGCAAGTTGAAGAGATTGAATTTTAAACGGGGAATTCTTGCTTTGAACAGCCAGGGCAGTCAATGCGATACCTTTTGCGTCATCGGTTCCTGCTTTAGCAATATTTGAAATAAACTCGAAATCACTTTCAGTGATTTTCCCTTTGTTGGCTTTTATGTCATCGACCAACTTGCAAATGCGTCTGTAATTCGATTCGGAAAGACCAACTATTTTTGCCGCCCGTCCTTCTGGGCTTTCAGCCTGTTGTGAACGTATAGCAACACCAAAAAATGCCCCTAATAAGCAAACAGACAAAGCCGTAACGAATAGTTTCATCACGACTCCTGTCCGAAAACGCTCGCGCACTGGTTGGCACAATTGATCAACTTACATGACTCGTTGCCCCCGTCTTTGGCTAATGTACATGTTGTGTTGCAACACGCGTAGGTTTGACACAAATTGCAGTTGTATCCTCCGTTGCCGCCACCGCAACAGAGATAAAGTCCCCTAGGGAATAAGGGAATCCTCATCGAAGAGGCGACTACGAATGCTGATACGCAAAAGAGTGATATATGCAAAATCGCTTTCACAATCGAAATATTTCCATACCAATAACAGAAAGTCAAGTATGTATTTGTTTTTACGATATGATAAATAGGTTTATTGATGGCTATTTGGCTAGTACATATTTTAAAATGCTCTTCGTACCGATACTGTGAGTGGGGTGCCAGGTGCAGCACCCGGATCGATTCTTGCTTAACATGAAAGCAATCAACGTTTAGTTGTAAAAACATGTGAAAATGAGTTGATAAATGGTCCTTTCAATTCTAGCTATTGCAAAGAACTCGGTTGAATGCGTCCGGTGGATTGGCAATGTCAATGGGGAGACCCGCGTTGGACTTACATTCCTTTCCAAATCCCAAGCACTTGACCCTAGTTCGGATTTCAAGTTCAAGGTCGGTGATGCCGAAACTTCTTTTGGACTGGAGTACAAGAAACCTGTTTCCTTTGTTTTTTCTGGAGAAAGGGCCGAAAGCTGGAATCAGACGAATTTCAGCGGCATCTTGCAGCCGTCCTTAGAGGTCACTCATCGTTACCGATTCTGGGGCAAGCTCAAAATCCAAAAGTTCCACCTGATCTCCAATCAAAGAGAATCGTTCGATCTTAATCCAAAAACACAGGTTGAAATTTTCGGCTTGACCGACTTCCATCTCGGTCCTGATCAAACCGCAGACCTCGGACCGGACGACGGAGTCATCGGAGTCAGTATTACTGGGCCGAACACGATCACGATCAAAAAAGTCGGAAAAGAAGAGAGTTTTGGAATCGCATCTTATAAGGGGAAACCGGTGTCGCTATTCAAAGTTAAAGGGATAGGGAAGCTGAATCAATTTGGTGAATATTTCACCTTTCGGCAAGTGCTTCGGGAAGAACGCGTCACTCTGGACGAAATCAAAACAATTGATTGTGATCCTTTCGAAATCAAAGAAAGGCTCACAAAACCAGGTTTAGTCAGGATCGATATTCATCCAGCAAAAGCTCTTAAAGCAATAGGGTTCTAAAAGGGTAAAACCAACCCGTGCGCACGGTTGAGGAAGTTTTCGTTTCGTTGTTTGCGGTTCAGCCGCTTCACTCATCATTTAAGAATTTGGTTAAACCCAAGGAACCGATTGCGGGCATGAAGCACAGTGTTGGTCAAGCACTAGCGAATATCGAAGGAGATCCTTGCCTTGCCGCCGCTGCTTACCTCTATGCCGATGAGCTGGTTGCAGCGCACAACAAGGTTTACGACATGGAAGAAAACGACGAAGCTGCCTATTGGCATGGAATCATGCACCGGAGGGAAGGAGACTTCTACAACGCAAATTATTGGTTTAGGCGGGCTGGTTCATTGCCTGCACGGATCGGAATTGACCCGATTCAATTGACAGAGCGAGCCCAAGACCACCATCGAAGTGGAAGCGCTTACGTCAGCGAAGATCTTCTGGAGCAGTGCCGAAAGGAATGGAAGCTTCTTGCTCAGATCGGCATTGATCGAAAGTTTAATGCGAGCTAAGCTGCGAGCTCATCTGGCCAGAATTTCAAAATCCTTGGCAAGAGTTGGAGGTTAACATCAAGATGGTCAGACACTCCGACGATGTCAAGCGGATCAGCAGATCGTGCGGTTTCGATGCCCGATTCTTCATTTACGACTAACGCAGCGACAGAGATATCTGAACCAACTGCAAATGCAGCATTGAGATAGACATCAGGATGTGGTTTTACGCGGCTTAATCCAACTTTTTCGTTGCCAATCACGGCATCGCAATACTGCATTAGTCCCAATTGGTCCAACATCAATTCCAGACTCGATTGATGCATATTTGAGGCAACGGCGACAGAAAGTCCGTGACCCCGCAAAGCGGCAAAGAGCTCTTTTTTGGAAATATCTATATTCAGGAACTCAGAAATTACTTCTTGAGTCAGCTGAGTTTTGATTTCTAAAATTTCTTTATGCCACTCAGCCGGCAGTCCTTTCTTCTCGGTGAGAAGGTTCAGTTTCTTCTGTGTCGGTAAACCATTATAGTGGGCTCGATGCTCTGCTTGGGTGATCATCCAGCCTTTGGTGGCCAATGCGCGATTCAGTGCTTGAAAATGAATATGGCTCGCATTGTATAAAACCTCGTCGCCGTCGAAAATGACTGTTTGCAGCATAGATTTCCCCGTTGTATAGTCAATATCGGTAAGAATTGAATCGGATTCCAGGGTAGGGTCGTAACATCTTTCAATGGAAGTTGTGCGGTACAAGCCCGATGAAGCGATACGTTGGTTACAAGCCGAAGCGGATCGTTTACGGAGCGATGCAAAGATAAGCGGCAAATCCGCAACCGAGCCTAGTTCGGCTGATTTTGCAGGAGTAACTGAATCGGTAAAGAACGCAGCCGGAGCTGTAATCAACTTCGGAAAGAGTGCTTACGCAGACTATGCTCGAATAAAGGCTAATGCGACCGAATACGCATTGATGGAAGAGCATTTTGACGTAGTGACCGGCACATCGATCAAATCGATTCCTTACCGAACGATTTCAGAGATTCAAATGAAAGGCGATAAGGCAACGCTGACACTCGAAAAAGGATCGTTAGTCATCAAGCCTTTTGCCCATTTGGTCGCAGGACCGGTCAAAGTGGCGCTGGGCTGGCAAAGAAACGGACTTGAAGCACCGTATCGTTTGCTAATCGAAGAGATTTCGGCCCGAGCAAAAGTCGAGATCAAACTGGTTTAGAGAGTTTTGGGTGACATTTGCATATTGCAGGAAGAAATGCAGCGACGCAAATGCAAACCACTGTAGCAATGATGTAGGGAGCGGGAGCCCAAAGATCGAACAATGCGCCTCCGGTAATCGGTCCGATGATAAAGCCAATGGTACGCGCCGACTGCATGGTGCCAAAGAGTTCACCTTGTGACTCATCCGGAACAGCATTGCTTGCTAGGTTTGCGAGCATCGGATTTACGACTCCTGCTCCAATCGCATATAAAGTCGACGCGACGAATAGCCAGAAGAGTCCGGGTGCCACAAAAGAGAGTAATCCCGCCAAAGGGTTCAATCCGAGTCCGATCCCCTGAAGCAGATATCCGGCTCGCAGAAGGGAAGTCTCGCATACCCGTTTAGAAATAATCGCGAGTCCATAGGCAGACATCAACACTCCTACCACGGCTTCGTAGCTAAAAAGCACGCCAAACTCGGCTTGTCCCATCCCAAGAATCTGATGAATTAAACGTCCAAATGTGCCTTCTAAGGTTGCCAAAGCAAATGAAGCCGTTACCGAAATCCAGAAGATTGATCGAACTTCTGGGAAACGATTAAGGAAGGACAGATCGAAGAATCTTCGATTTTCTTCGGATTGGGCAGAATCCTGATGTGTGTCGTTCGGAACAAAAAGCCAAACCAAAACTCCGCCTGCAAATGAAATTGCCGCACCAAGGAATCCGACGGCACTGTGCCCCAAAGCCGCTGCACCGAGTCCGCCGACGGCAGGACCAAGGATCATTCCGCCCGATAAGGCCGCGCTCATCCAACCAAGTACCAGTTTCTTGCGGCTTTCTTCAGCCTGAGCCGCGGCAATTGCTTGTGCAGTAGAGACATTTGCCGCGCCGAAACCTGCGATGATACGACTCGCAAAAAGTAATACAAGATTGGTTGACGCACCATAGAGCAACATCGCCAATGCCGATAGCCATTGGCATCCGACAAAGACTCGTTTTCGGCCCGTCCGGTCGGCCATGCGGCCCCATTTGGGTGAAACAAAAAACTGGACAATGAACGTCGATTGTAATAGCAACCCAATGATCGGACCGGTGAACGGATTTGATCCCAGAAGCTTCTCAGCACGAAGCTGAATATCGGGAATCAGCATCGTAAAGCCAATCATGTCGAGAAGAATGGCAATGATGAGAACAAATTCAATTCGATTCGGTCTCATGATTTGATCGAACCTGATACCAACAATTCATAAACAGCTTGGACCCCGCTATACATTGACGGAATGCTGAAGAGGTTTTGTGCCCTACTAGCAGCTCGTTGTCCCATCGTTCCGATTAGATCCGAATTGACGATTTTCAAAGCAGCATCGGCCATTTGCTTCGGGCTTGAAGGATCGACTAAGGCTCCGATTTCCGAGTTAACAACTTCTGGGAGGCCTCCGACATTTGTAGAGACAATCGGGAGTCCACAGAGCATGGCTTCGACAACGGCGATTCCCATAGCTTCTTTGAGAGAAGGAAAAAGAAAGATATCCATTGCGGAAAGAGGTAAAAAAACTTCCGGTTGATATCCTAAAAAAAAGACCCTCTCTGAAACACCAAGCGACTGAGCAAGCTCTCTATACCGACCTTCGCCTTCACCATCGCCGACGAGAGCATAGATTGAGTTTGGAATTGCTTTCGATATCTCTGAAAATGATTGAAGGCTATGTTGGATTCCTTTAAGGTCAGTTAGACGTGCGACCGTGCCAAAAACGAGTGCAGATTCTGGCAAGCCGAATTTGACTCGAGCCTCCACTTTAGATGGTAAATCTGTTGGCTTTTCGACTCCGTTATAAACCACGGAAAGCTTTTGGCTTGCAATACCTTGCGACTCTAGATGAGATTTGACCCCCTCGGAAACTCCGATGATGTGATCCGCAAATACAAAGCTCCATTTGCTGCTCATTCCATGCACCGTTGCGACGCTTGGAACCTTAGCTACCTTGGCCGCTAGGCATCCGTTCACCGAACTCGTGGAAAGGTGAGTGTGGATAATGTCTGCCTTTTGAAGTCTAAAATGCTTTGCCATTTTGGCAATCGCAAACGGGTCAACTTTGGTTCTGACCCTAAACTCTCGAGCTTCCCATCCTAACGCCCGGACTTCGTTTCCAAAAGATCGCCCCTTAAAGGTGCCAAAGCTGATTTTATGTCCGGCAGCTTTTTGCGCCGTGGCTAACGTCATCAGGCTATGAACTGCGCCATAGATGATGTTTCCAGCACTCGTAACATGAATGACTCTCATTTTCCGAACCTGAATGCCCTCCAGAGTTTATAGACAAAGACAGGTAACGAAGTGTCGTGTCGAATTGCAATACGATTGAGTTCGAACTTGGGCGTTGATGAGTCATTTAAACCCTTCTTGGTCGAAAGACCAATTCGGTAGCCAGCAGAAATCGATTCCTCGATAGTGTCTGAGTTGAAACCGCCATAGGGATAGCAAATCGAGTTCATTGGTATTCCAAGCTCGCGTTCAAGTACGGATTTGCTGTCTCTCAGTTGCTTTCTCTGTTCATCGCGATCCAGTTGATCTAAATGACAATGATCCAAGGTGTGTGAGCCAAATTCAACTCCTTTTGCAATCAATTCCCTGATCGTTTGTATATTCATCAGCGGAGCTGACGAATCTCCAACTGCCACGTCCCAATCGTTTTGGAGTCCGAGCTTTTCCGCCACTAGATAAACACTGCCGGAAAAGCCGTATTCCTGCAGAATTGGGAAAGCATTATCAGAGAAATCTTGAAAGCCATCATCGAAGGTTAGACAGATTGGCTTCGCAGGCATAGTGGCTGTGAACAATTCGTCTACACGAACAAATTGAAACGCTTTCCGATTCAAAAGTGCGACATGCTGCCGGAAGACTTTAGGAGGAACGAATGTTCCTGGAAAGATAGTTTTGGGATCAATAGGCGCAATCTTGTGATAAGTCAAGATTGGAACGCGAACACCCACCGCTTCATTTTAGTCGAAACGGTGGGTGAATTGGAAATGCGTTACCTCGTTTGAATCCAGTCAATCAACTTAGTTGGCTGGAAGCCGCGAGCGATGTTGCCGGCAACATACTCTGTGTCGATGATCGATTCAGAGTCGAGGGCGAGTTCTCCACCTGTAGCCGCATACGGGTCGTATTTCACAACGAATGACGCACCGCCACCAGGCTTGATGTTGATTCCTCCATTTGACGATTTTCCGCCGGCAAGGAGCATTCCGGTGAACTCGGCATTCGCGCCGGTAACCTCTATGCCACCGTTTAGAGCATAGATTATTCCAGTTCTTGCTGATGAGTTCGTGGTGAACTTAAATGCGTCTTTAGACTTTTTCAGCGATAGCAGAGCACTTCGCATTACGGCAAGTTCAACCGTCTTGAAAGTTTGACTATCTGGCTCAATCTTGTATTCTGCATCACTATCATCCGAATAGCCTCCTTCAAATACGAGCGTCACGCCGTGATTGATTATTTGACCAAGATTTCGGACATTGCCCTTGACGTAGACAACGTTTTTCTTCGGATCAGTACTTGCAGGCCAAAGCTCAATCTTCCGACCATTCTCTACGTTTAGGTCTCCATTGATAATAGCTGGAGATTGAATTCCAACCTTACCGTCGATCGGTCTTGGCGGGAGCGATGACCAAGAAACATTCCCCGAAAAGCTTGTCCCGGTAGGAACCGAGGCCTGGGCTCTCCAGTCGTTCTGCCATCCATTTACAGTGCCTTCGTCGGCGAATTCAACTTTGCTTTCGAGCTTAATGACCGTATTTGCTGCCGCTCCGGGGAAATCACCCTGCTTTGGAGCTGCTGGCGAACGATAGTTCTTTGATCCGTTCGGATTTCCAAGTCCGGCTGGAGACACCGTAGAACTAAACGGTCCTCCATCAGGAACGAGGTAAAAGCCTTTGATATCGATCACATTGGGATTCCACTGGGAATTTTTGCTTCCGCTGGCTGGATCCCACCGGATTCCACCATTGGCTATGACGTGGGCAGAATTTTCGCCATCTGTACTCAATGTGCGCAAACCATTATTGGTTGTAATTTGAACATTCTCGTTGGAAACAATGGCACCAATCGGGAAGTTAAATGTATCCGGCGGAGGTGTCGAACCATAGGTGTGCCTTGGCACCATATGGCGATAGATTTCGCCTTTGAAAGATGTTCGGATAACGCTTTCTACACCGCCAGTCGCTTTACCACGTCCTTCGATGGTGAAATAGTAAGTGAACTTTCGATATTTATTGCCACCCTCGTCCACGTCAGTTTGAACTTCTCGGTCGGATACAACTCTTGCCGAATAGACACCAACAGTCTCTTCACTTCCGCCTCCGAGAGGAACTTTTACAGTTGTGCTATTCAGGTTGAATGGAAATGTTCCGTCGTTGAGCATCTGTTGCCGAATTTGATCGTAAAGAACGTGAGCTCCACTTTCGGCAAGAGTTGTTGACTGCCATTTGTCCGTTGTCTTTTTCGCACTTCGGTTATAGGTAGATGTTAATGAAATGACTCCAATTCCAACGCTCGTAAATCCGATCGAGAAGACCAAAACAGGGGCGAGTGACATACCTCGTCGATTTTTGTTTCTGTTATAGTTTTTCATGTCCTTATTCCGGTTTGTTAATTAATGAGGGTCTTGCGGTTAGGGCGATGTCTCGAGACTTCACACCGCCGCTACTGGTGCGCCAATTGGATCTTTGGGTAACGCGCAAGAAAACAGATGTTCCGCCGTTGGTGCCTTTTCCATCGACGTTTTGCGATTCTCGAACATTATATGTCGCATCCACAATGACGCCATTTGCTGGTGCGAGGCCGAAGGTGATCTTGTTTCCAGAGAGCGTCGCACGTCCATCAGTAAGCCTGTTTACACCTCCGACGAGAACTTCATTTTTCACATCCGTCGTTTCTGTTTGCGGTTCACTAAACAGCCAAAATTCCTTGGTTGAGTTGTTTCCCCAAAAGATTTGATTGACTGCAGTCACGATATCGGCAGACACAACGTTCTTCAGAACGACTCGATCTAGACTCAGTGCTGGCTGAACGTTATTGACCACAGTTGCGCGGTATCTCTTAATCACATTCGGTCCGTCTGTTCCGGATTGAGAGCTCAGTTCGTAAACGATCACGCGATACTCATTTGCCTTAACGTTGTTTGACGCATCAAAAATCGGCTGAGTGAGAATCAGAACCTTGTTATCAAGAGCTGTAAAAAGCGGAGTCCCGGTTGCTGGGTATCTACAAAGCGTTGAACTGGCCGAACGAATATCGTTCACCATTTCTTCAAATCCTTGGCGCCCTTTATTCATGTTGTAGCTCGTGTTGTGAACCTTCTCCAGTGTCGTTGTCGACATCAAACTCGTTTGAGCGAGCAGAAAAACTACAAGTACCGATAGCGCTGTTGCTGTCAATAATTCAATGAGCGTGAAGCCACGTTTTTTTATTTCCATTTGTTGCCCCCTGGTGGAGTAAATCCTTTATATGGTGGATCGGAGGTACCAGTTGATCCTCCCGTTGAGCCTGAAGATGAGCCTGTACTCGACCCTCCTCCTGATGAGCCTGAGCTCGAACTTGAGCTACCGCCAGAACTTCCTCCCGAGCTAGAACCTCCCGTGGATGATCCTCCGGTACTTGACCCAGATGAAGAACTGGAACTTCCACTCGAAGATCCTCCCCCAGTCGTAGTTGGTGGTGGCGGTGGCGGAGGTGGATTGTAGAAGTACTGCTCAATCGGATGTGGATTCCACGGATCAAGTGTCCAATCCATGTTTGTTGTCGATGCAATGATCTTGGAGCACGCAACGCTTGTAAGCGTAGCGGAGGAGTTTCCGGTTGCATTGCGCCATGAAATGACGACCTCGAGCTGTTGCAAACTTTTCGAACCCGGTACAGGGCGAATGCTGTACTTTGCGCTTACATTGTCACCTGGAATACTACTGGCAATGCTAGCCGGAATTGAAATTGCCTTATCCGATACCGGAACCCTATTAGACTGAGAAACAGAAAGGATTTGATCCATCGTCGTTCGGGCAACAGCAAGAGCGGCGCCGCGAGCTTCAGACTGTCTTCCGACCTTTGCAGAATAAACACTGAGTCCTAAAACCGAGAGGGTGCTTAACGTTAAAATCCCCAGACTTACAATTATTTCCAGCAAAGTAAGCCCTTTTACGGTCAGTTTTCGTCTAACTTTTTTCATTTGAGATCACCGGCATCTTTGAATGCAATTTCCATGTCAACTGTTGATTGGTGGCAACAATCATGCTGTTTTTTTGCTAAACCAGCAATAATGCCTACTTCCATTTCGATCCCGATTGATTTCCGTTAAATCCAGATGGAGGCTTCGGCTTGTTTCGTTCGATCTCTTCTTGCCGTCTACGTTCTTCCTCTTCTCTTCGCCATCGCTCCTCGTTCTCTCGGCGTTCTCGTTCCTCTCGCTCGCGTCGAGCTCGACCTTCAGGAGAGTTCCAATACCGTTCCTCTTCTTCGCGTCGTCGTCGCTCCTCCTGTTCACGTTGTTCTCTGGCGACTCTCTCACGCTCCTCACGGGCGATACGTTCTCTTTCCTCAGCTTCGATCTGAGCGCGTGTTTTTGGTGGTGGCGGTGGCGGAGGTGTATAGAACAATTGCCCAATCGGTGGGTTATCCCAACCGTTGGTTTGTAACCAATCCATGTTGATCACTGACGAAATCATTTTCGACGCACTGACAGAAGAGCGTTTCCCAGAGCCGTTCGAACTTGCATTTCTCCAGGTTACGGTAACCACAAGTTGTTGAAGATTTCTTGTTCCGTCCACCGGAAGGATGCTATAAAACGCCTCTACTCCAGTAGTTCCTTGAGGCATCTGATTTCGCAATTCGGTCGGGATCGTCAGAGATTGCCTGGTTGCACTAGTTCTGTTAGATTGAGAAACTGACTCGATGGAGTCTAGCTGCCGCCTGGCAATAAACAGAGCTGTAGAACGCGCTTCGCCTTGAGCTTGAATTTTTGCCGAATAGACGCCTAATCCGACGACAGAAATTGAAGCCGCCGAAAGCAATGAAATACTTACTATCGTCTCAACCAAAGAGAATCCACGTCTCGTTCTAGCCTTTCGCATTTTGTTTCCAGAAATCGCGGGGTACACGATTCCCAGGAGCGGAGTTCCATATTCCGTTGAAACGTTAATGCAGGAGAATTGCTAGGAATGATCCGATTTTTTTGAAATACTATTCCGAATCTTTGGAAGATTGTTTCTCTGAATCTCTGTACTGCTTCCGCAAATATTCATCCTGAGCAACTTTACGCTTGAAGTAAAAGCTGCCCCAAGCCATAAGAGCAGTAATTAAGAGCAAAGAAGAGCAAACCAACAACGCCCCGAGCAACGGATTTTTAAATAGAACATCGTATCCTCGGACCATTCCCAAAAGTGTACTATCAAGCCGTGAAACAGCTACGATCAAAAACTAAAATTCGACAGCTGTTTAAAGAGCATGCAGACCAGCGAAATGACATTGATCTGGTTCTGTTATTGCAAGATTGGGATGACGGATATAACGTCGGAGGCATTTTTAGAGTCGCCGATGCCGTAGGAGCCTCTCAATTGATTCTTACCGGCAAAACGCCTACTCCAGACGATCATCCTCAGGTCGCGGTAACGAGCATGGGTGCTCATCGAAGGGTTCCTTGGAGCAAGATCGCTTCCCACGATGAAGCGTGCACAAAGGCCAGGGAACATGGCTATTCCCTGGTCGCTATAGAAGTCGCGGACGGGGCCAAACACTATATGGAGTTTGAGTACCCTTCAAAGCTTTGCCTCGTTTTAGGTAACGAAGGTGCAGGGGTTTACGGAACCGTAATGAAACATTGTGAGGCTGCCGTTTTTATTCCGATGAGCGGAAAGGGAAGATCAATCAACGTTCATGTTGCCGGAGCTATTGTAGCTTTCGAGGCGATGCTTCGAATGAAGTGAATATCCATCCCTCACGGGAATCGTGCGGATCGGTTTTGAAATCCTGGATCATTGTTGCCTCATACGCTGCGATTAGGCTGTCCAAAAGGTCTGCAGTAGGTTGATCAATCATTTCATCGGCGATCTTGCCTGGAACCTGAATTTCGATCTTTTCTACCAACCGCTTTCGGTTGATACGCGAGACCTCCAAGTGCTTTCCTGACTTATAAGACCCTGTACCAAGCACCGAACGAGCAAATACCGCTGGGTACACCTCAACGGCAGTTAACGCATGATCGGTTGCCCTTACCGTCGGAATATTGAAATCGTACTCGTAAAGGATTGGAATCAGTGCGTGTGCCATAGCTCCGACGGCCGGGAACCCAAAGTGCATCGCGCTTAGTGCTCGACATCTTATATCGGTGACTCGTCTTGCTTCTTTCTTTCCTTCTGGACGTCGATCTTTGAAAACATTTGCGTTGAACTGAAGCTCTTTCAAATTCAAGAGCTTCAGGTTTTTCGCCAGAGTTTCCCAGTCAGCACCAAGGTTTAATTCGTCAATAAATTCCACTGGATATCCGAAAGGGGCATCTATTGCGACCATTCCTGAAAGGGAGCAGATCGATTTCGCCCATTCATAGTGCGAATCGAATGTTCTTACCTCTTGCAGTTGATGGTTTTCGACAAATACTGCGTAGAGCGGATTTCTACGGCTTGGTGCTGAGGTGAAATCTGATCCGATGAACACGATTTCTATCGTAGCAGAACGCGGAAAACAACTTTACCTTTGAGATTGCCACCAACGCGAGTTGTACTCACCGCACGAGATTCAATGTCGATCGCTTCATCAATTTGCTTCACCGAGGGTGCATCCTCCATAAAGTCTTGAAGCAAATCCTTGCGCTTCTCTTTCAACTTTGCAAGGCGGGAAACGAATGGGTTTTGGATCGAGGAAACAAAGTTTGAAGCTAGGCCTTCATATTCGCCTTCTGTTGACGCCCCACCAAGTGCTTCAATCGCAGATTTCGCTTCTTTATACTTTGCGACCGGAACCGTCACGATAACACCTTGTGCCTCGACCGCACCGGATTCAGTGACATGGGTAAAGGTTCGACTACTGCCGCCAAATCGGCTCGCAATACTTACCACGGAAGATTGCCCTTGTTCTGGTGTCGGACCGTTAAGGTTCATAGCGATGTATCGCTCTTGGGACGATGCAACAGGTTTTGGAGCACTCGATTGGTTCTCAGAATTTCCAGCTTCATCGCCAGATGACGGTGAAAGAGTTGGATCTCCAGGGTTGATTGGCACAAAAGTTCCATCTGCAGCAGGCAGATTTCCTGAAATACTTGTCGGCGGTGGCGCACCAAAGTCAGCCGGTGACATGGGTGTTATCGCACCTGCAATTTTTCGTTGAGTATCGACCGGAGGAAGTGGCAAACCTCCATTCAGTGGCTTCCAAGGATCAAGCTCAGAAGTTGATTTTAACTCCCTAAATGGTTGCTTCAGCCCAATGGCCAAAGGTTCTTCTTTCTTAACTTCGGTTGGTTTTGCCTGGACAGGTACTTCGACTGTTCGGGTCACAATTCTTGGATCGGCCGCAAACCTTCCAAGAAGAATTCCACCGAAAAGAAACAAAGCCGCGATTAGAACTCTGTTTTTGTAAACAGGTTCTGCCGGAACAGATTCTTGCTGTGGCGCACCGTGATATTTTGCGAGTACCTCTTCGAAAGCATTTTCAGAAGGCAAGATCTCGACGGAATCTTGAGACGACTCATCACCCTCGACTAACTGCAAAACAGTGTCGAACTTCATTTCAGTCTGGTTCGTCTCGGTTGTCGAATCCATTTCTAATTGGCGCCCACGTAATTTTATCGGGAAACTCACTGCAAATCCTCGCTTTTGACTCTTAATGGTCTTTTCGATTACATGGTCTCACAGGAATCGACCAAAATATCCTAGCAATCGTTCCCGGTTTAATAAAGGCTGGTACTGATGTCAGGTCGAACGGCACATGCGGTTTACTACAGATAATGCATTTAATGCCGATTACCCCTTAGGGGTATAGTAAGGAGGTGGAAACAATGAAGTCTAAGTGGGGATGGGATCAATTAGGATCGTTTGCGAGCATTCTTTGCGCAATCCACTGTGCGGTATCAGGATTTGCACTTGGGCTCATTTCAACCGTTGGACTTAGTTTCCTTGCATCTGAAGGTGCGGAAGTTGCCTTTATCGCTGTCACACTTTCAATCGGCTCCATTGCCATTTTTTCTGGATACCGTAAGCACCATCAAAAGTGGCCAGCCGCCCTGTTTGGGTTTGGTGCTTTCCTGATTGGGTTATCTCACTTTGGATTCTCCCATTCTCATAGCAACCCTCTCAGCCGAGTTGTTTCGATCCTTGGAGCATGTTCACTGATTACCTTTCACTTCTTTAATCAGAAGTTGTCGAAAGCTGCTTGAATGCATCAATCGCTTGTTCGATTCCTTCGTCATTGACGTCGAAGTGAGTGACTAGTCGAACCCTGTTTTTCGCCGCTGGAAAACAAAGCACCCCAAACTCCTGCAACTGATCACAGATTTGTTGAGCTACCTTCTCGGTATGAATCATACAAAGATTTGTCGGATTAAATTCTGGTTCAGTTCTAAATCCAGGAAGCTGACCAATTTCAGTTGCAAGGACTTGAGCACGTCGATGATCTTCTGCAAGCCGATCTACCATCTTGGTTAGAGCAACGATTCCTGCAGCAGCTAGAATTCCAGATTGCCGCATTCCGCCGCCCATCCGTTTTCGCCAAATCCTTGCTCGTTCAATGAACTCCGCCGGACCAACTAGTACGGAACCCACTGGAGCTCCAAGCCCCTTTGATAGACAGAAACTGACGGTGTCGACATGTTCGGCAATTTCTTTGACATCTACGCCCAGCGCGACCGAGGCATTAAAGATCCTGGCTCCATCCACATGAATGGGTAAGCCATGTTCGTCCGCGATTCGACGATACTCAGCCAATGTCTCCAGTGGAATCACCGTTCCGCCTGCTCGGTTATGGCTATTTTCAAGACAAATGAGACTCACTCCGGGAGTGTGCAAATTGCGTTTCGTGATGCGCTTTTCAATGACTTCTGGATTTATAACGCCACGTTCTGAAGGCAAAGTCCAAGTTAAAACCGAGCTGAATACGGCTGGTGCACCGACTTCATAGTAGATGATGTGAGCTTCTTCCTCGATGATGATCGCATCTCCAGGCTGGGTATGGGTTGCGACCGCAATCTGGTTACCCATTGTCCCGCTTGGAACGAATAATGCGGATTGCTTTCCAAATTTTTCTGCCGCTAGACGTTCGAGTTGAATCACGCTCGGATCGTCACCAAGTACATCGTCGCCGACAGGCGCGGTCATCATCGCTGCATACATTTCTGGGGTCGGTCGTGTCACCGTGTCACTCCGCAAATCGACAACTTTCATCAATGGCTAGAGGTTACACTGTCTCGACATGAAAGCGATTCTGGTTGGTGCGGGCGGAATGGGAAAAGCCTGGGCAAAAAACCTTATTTCAAATCCAGAGACTGAGATCGTTGCCTGGGTAGATGTTGTTCCAGAAGCGGCCAAACAAGCTGCCGAACAGCACACCCTCAACGTACAAACCTTTACATCGCTGACCGAAGCAATTCGAGAAATCGAAGCCGATTTCGTCGTTGATGTCACAGTTCCCGATGCTCATGAGGCGGTCACAATCGAAGCATTAGAGTCCGGCTTGCCCGTTCTTGGAGAGAAACCCATGTCAAGTAGCATTGCCAGCGCGAAAAAAATGATTTCCGCGAGCGAAAAATCGGGAAAGCTCTACATGGTGAGTCAAAGCCGTCGATATGACGGTCGGCAAGATGCGTTCAAAGAGGCAATATCAACAATTGGTCAACTCGGAATTCTGAATGTTGATTTTTATATCGGAGCTCACTTTGGCGGGTTTCGAGACGAAATGGAGAATGTTCTGATTTTGGACATGGCGATCCACACGCTAGATCAAGCTCGCTTTCTCTCTGGATTAAATCCCGTATCGGTCTATGCTGACGAGTTCAACACTAACTGGACTTGGTATAGACATGGTTCCAGTATCAACTGTCTTTTTGAAATGGAAGGTGGAGTGCGATTCTCGTACCGAGGATCGTGGTGCGCAGATGGACTTCATACGAGTTGGGAAGGTGACTGGCGAGCCGCCGGAAGCAACGGAAGTGCAACTTGGAACGGTCACAACGAAATTTTTGCTGAAACGGTTGAGAATAGAGACAACGGTCAGTTCTTCTTGCCCGTGGTTCAAAAACAATTTGATCCACAAACGAAACCTGGTGGGATTTCAGCTAGTCTGAACGAATTCATACACGCATTAAGAACTGGGGTAACTCCAAACGGAGAGTGTCATGACAACCTCTATTCTTTAGCAATGGTTTTTGGGGCGATCGAAAGCGCCAAACGGGGCGAAAGGGTTCAAATCTCAGAAATCCTTTCATAACGAACGCTAAAAGTCGAAACCAAACCTGAGCTTAGGCGTAAAATGACCTACAAGGAGATATTGATGAGCAACGATAACAACAGCGATAACAGCTTGATTTACCTACTCGCCGGCGTCGGACTTGGCGCAATCATTGGTGCCGCCGCAGGCATCATTTTTGCCCCTAAGGCAGGAAACGAGACTCGGGACGAACTCAACGAAAAGTTCAACGAACTGAAGGGTAAGACCGAAGAGTGGATTAACGAGCAAAAGGCAAAGCGAGCCGTTACACAGTCAACCGAAGAACTCGGCGTGTAAACTACCCGTCATGTCGGCAAACCGAAACGGTTGGCGAATTGCACTTTGGGCTGCCATTGCTGTGGCAGTCCTTAGTTTTGTTTATGCGGTCCGAAGCATTTTGCTTCCTTTCATCCTCGCATTTCTGATTTCTGCGATCCTTAGCCCTGCGTTAAATTGGCTGACCAAGAAAGGGGTACGAAAAGGATTTGCCTCATTTCTTCTCATTTTTTCTTTCTTTGGGTTAATTCTCGTCGGTTTAATTGTGCTGACTCCAAAAGTCACTGATCAGGTGACTGGTCTGCGTGATAAAGGGGAATTTCTCATCTCCGCAGTGGCAAAACCCAACCCGATGGATAACTTTTTCTATCGTGGGAATCCAGAAAATCGAATAAAGATGGCCGCGGCGAAGGATCCGATCGATACCACCCTGAATCGATATTCCGATCTTCTTTCTAAAGCCAACCTCCCATCAACAAAGCGGGCACTAATCGCACAATACATTGAGCCACAAAGAGACCAAATTTCAAAAACTCTCCAAAACGCCATAAAGTCGAGCATCGGAATAGCAAGCGGGATGGTCTCGCAAGTCTTCACCCTCATCTTTGTTCCGCTACTTGTCATGCTCATTCTGCCAAATACCGATGAGTTCAAGCGGAAGATGATTGCGCTTATCCCGCCGCAATTACAAGCACCGACGACCGACCTCGCAGATGATATCGGGGATGTCCTTGGTAGTTACTTCCGGGGTGTTGCGATTGCGGTTTTCGGATACATGGCGTTTATGTCGATTTTGCTAACTATTCTTGGCGTGCCTTATGGTTTGCTTCTCGGCGTGTTATTCGGCGCGGTCTATCTCATCCCTTATCTGAGTGCGGCGATTTCTGGTGTCACTCTCGTGCTCGTCATGGGTCTCAGCGGGAAAACACAGTGGTTAGGAATCTCTTTTTCAAGTTCTTGGTCCTATGCCTTTGTCCTTCTAGGTATTTATCTCGTTTGTCACTTCGTTTTCGACTCTATCGTTTATCCGAGATTTGTTGGCAACGCAGTCGGACTCCATCCACTTGCATCAATGCTGGTCATCTTTAGCGGTGGGGCGCTTTTCGGGCTTCCTGGGATGATCCTAGCATTCCCAGTTGCCGGTTGCGTTAAAGTCATCTTGGATAGGCTTTTGAAAATCACAAACAAAGTTGAAAGGGAACTCGTTCTTCCCGAAATTCCGTTACGCCATAGAGGAGAGGCCTTATGATTCCAACTCTTGCACTCGCTTACGCATACGTCGTCGGAAATCCTCAACAGTTCAGTGTAAAAGTGGATTTTGAAGGCTTTGTCCCGATCTTTGGAGGCAAAGAAGGTAAGGCAAGCGCTAAATTTACGGTTAAGGCGACACCCAAAGAGGCTCAAGGTGATAACACCATCATCGAATCTCAAGTCACCGAGTTTTCTGCCGAAGCCTTTGGGGCGGTTTTACCGCTAAACGGGAACAACATTTCACAGTATTTTCCAACCGCAACGGCATTGGTTTCGCCCTTCGGAGAGATCCTTCGGAACGATGCTCCTAAAATACCGATGCCAGTTAAGGTCCCAGGCCTTGACTCCCAAAGACTTCCGGAGATCAGCTACTTACCCATTCAGCTCCCAAAAGGCGATCAGAAGGTCGGTGAAAAGTATGAATACGACCGAAAATTTGGCGGCATTCCGGTTAATTATTCGGTGCAATACAAAGGAATCGAAACCGGAAAAGCCAAGTTTGAATTCACGCTTTACCAAGCCATTGACTCATTTGAAGACATCTATAACAACCCTTCGGTAGAAAAAGGAGCAAGATATAAGTTGACCGGAGTCATGGCTGGGAGCGGCACGGCGACCTTCGACGTCGCGGCGCACCAATTTGACATCGTCAAAGTTTCAACTGTGACCAACACTACAGTGGTTAACTTGAAAACCAACAAAAAATCAGACCGAGTTCTAAAGACAATCCTTGAAATAAACCGAATTCCATGATCGCATTTACCCTTCTTCTCGCCACCCAGCTTCAACAACCTTGGAATCAAAATATTTCTCCGGTTGTACTCCGAAAGCATGTCGAATATCTTGCGTCCGATGAACTTGAAGGTCGAGGAACACCGAGTCAGGGATTAGACAAAGCCGCCGACTACATTGCTGCGGAACTGAAGCAAGGTGGAGTTAAACCCGGAAATGGCGAAAGCTTTTTCCAAGAGACAACTTGGAAAACAACCGGCATTGGCGTGCGAAACGTGGTTGGGATTATTCCTGGCTCAGATCCAAGCCTTAAGAATACATATCTGCTTGTAACTGCCCACTATGATCATTTAGGCCTTGCAAAACAAGGAACTGATCGCGTTTTCAACGGTGCAAATGACAATGCAAGCAGCACGGCTGGCATCATCGAAATTGGAAAAGCAATGGTGAAAGCTAAGCCAAAACGCTCTGTGGTCATCGTCGCATTTTACGGAGAGGAAATGGGTTTGGTAGGTTCGGAATATTACACGAAGAATCCAGTGTTTCCATTGAAGCAAACGATTGCCAATATCAATCTTGAACAAATTGGAAGAACCGACGACGAAGAAGGAGCAAGAGTAAATGCGGCCGTGATGACCGGTTACGATTTCTCCGATCTTGGCTCGATTTTCACGAAGGCAGGTTCTGAAGTGGGTGTTCCGGTTAACGGCCATCCGCAGTATTCAGCGCCTTTTTTGCCGCGTCAGATAACTATGTTTTCGCATTAAAAGGCATCCCTTGCGCGACTCTTTGTACAGCTTTTGAGTTTCCGGATTATCACCGAGTTTCGGATCACGCGGATAAATTGGACTACAACAACATGGCCAATGTGACCAAGATGATCGCTCACGGCGTCCTTAAAATCGCGAACGACTCAGCAGTGCCTAAATGGAACAAAGACGATAAACGGACCCAGCGGTATAGAGATGCTCACGAAAAGTTGAACTCTGAAGGGTAAATCAGCCAAACTCTAAAGGGTCTATGACCCATCAAAAAGTGCTCGTCGTCGATTTCGGCGGTCAATACACCCAGCTCATTGTTCGGCGAGTGCGAGAGCACGGGGTCTATTCAGAAATGGTCCCCTGGACCACCGCATTCGAGAAGATTTCGACTGAAAATCCTACTGCCGTTATTCTCAGCGGCGGACCACGTTCCGTTCTGGAAGAGAACGCTCCAACCCTAGATTTTTCTTGTTTAGAAGGAATTCCCGTTCTCGGCATCTGCTACGGACAGCAGCTGATGGCTTACCGTCTTGGCGGAAAGGTCGAAAAAGCTGATCACAAGGAATACGGATTACGATCGATTTCCGGTCTCGCCGGCCTGATTTCGAGCATGGCAAACGACCATGTTTGGATGAGCCACGGAGACCAGGTCGTCCAAATTCCGGCTGGATTTGAGGTTACGGCCACCACCGATTCTTGCCCGGTCGCGGCGATGCAAGATGTGGCTCGAAACTACTACGGCGTTCAATTTCACCCAGAGGTCACCCATACCCCAGACGGAAAGTTGCTCCTGAAAGCGTTTCTGGATAAAGCCGGTTTGGTCGGAGACTGGACCGCTGAGAACTTCGTCGAAGAAGAAGTCGAAAAAATTCGTGCTCAAGTGGGTCCGAATGAAAAGGTGCTCTGCGCAGTCTCTGGTGGCGTTGATTCGAGCGTTATGGCTGCTCTGCTCATCAAAGCCATCGGCGAGAGAGCCGTTTGTGTCTTTGTCGATCACGGCCTCCTCAGAAAAAACGAAGCAGAGCAAGTTATAGAAACCTTTGGAACTCAGTTCCATGGCAACCTGAAGGCGTTCCACGAGCATGATCGGTTCTTCGGAGCCCTAAAGGGCATGAAAGACCCAGAAGAGAAACGCAAGACCATCGGCGCCCAATTCGTGCGAGTCTTCGAAGACCACGCGAGCGAACTCTCTGGGTGCGACTGGCTCGCCCAGGGCACGCTCTATCCCGACGTCATCGAGTCCGGCTCACCGACCTCGGCAAAAATCAAGTCTCACCACAATGTAGGCGGCTTGCCAGATTGGATGACGATGAAGCTCATCGAGCCACTCCGATGGCTGTTTAAGGACGAAGTGCGGGCAGTTGGAAGACTGCTTGGGCTGCCCGATGAAATGGTGGATCGTGAACCCTTCCCCGGGCCTGGGCTTGGGGTCAGAATTCTGGGAGAAGTCACCCCCGAAAGAGCCAGGATGGTCCAAGAGGCAGACTGGATCTTCCGGTCGGAACTCCGTGCACGAGGGCTAAACAAAGGCATCTGGCAATCCTATGCAGCCCTACTAGACGTGAAGAGCGTCGGGGTGATGGGTGATGAACGGACTTACGAACAACCGAT
Source organism: Ottelia alismoides (assembly GCA_037367405.1). NCBI lineage: Eukaryota > Viridiplantae > Streptophyta > Magnoliopsida > Alismatales > Hydrocharitaceae > Ottelia > Ottelia alismoides. Next base: position 101,842 of record JAZKJV010009673.1, on the reverse strand, counting down.
TGTTTTAAGAGCGGTTGAGAGCGAAGACGCAATGACGGCAAGAGCAGTTGCCCTGCCATTCGATGTGTTGGAGCTGATCGCAAGCCGAATCGTCAACGAGGTTGACGGCGTTAATCGGGTGTTCTACGACCTAACCAGTAAGCCGCCGGCGACGATTGAACTAGAATAAGTCGAGTTTTACGACAAATACAGCAATTCACTCTAGCAGCAACTTTTGCGATGAAATGCTGATGTTCGTTGCCTAATTTTTATCGCCGATTGGTTTTATTACGAAGCCATCAATTCCGATATACGATTTTCCTGGACTTTGATCGGAAGGCATTGATGAAATTACCACTTCAATGAGTCCATTCTTGGAACTAACTTCATCAGTAAGGAGCAGTTGCCCTGATGGCATAACAAGTGGAGAGTACAGGTCAAATTCGCCTGAAATTGAGTCGTTGACACTGTACCGAATCTTGCCATAGTCACTCGCACAAGTGGCAAGAAGTGATAGCTCGAACTTTCTGTTTGGTTCTACTGGAATTCGGAAAACGAGGCGTTTATGACCCGTCTGGTTAGAAAACACCTGAGAATTTCCGGACCAATTGTTGCCGAATCCAGACATCTCTTGAATTTGAAACCGAGTGCTTTGTTTGCCACTAACTACTGATTCGGCCTCGGTAATCTTCCCCGAAACATCTTTGTTTGATCGCAAAATGTTCAACGCATGCCATCTTGTTATCTGACCTTGCATCGGACTTAACACCCTTTGCCCAATGTACGACATTAAATTCCATTTTGGAACCTTTATTGCAAGACCGTTGACTGCGATGATTTCTCCACGTAGGTTCACAGGAATTCCATCAATAATCTTCGTTTGTTCAGATTGAATTCCTGGGTCTGGAAGTGTGTCTGATAGACCATCGCCGTCAAAGCAATTCACATCGCCGCTATTTTGAATCAGATGTTCAGATGCCTCTTGATAGCTTCGGGGAACAGTGAATGTGTGTCCAAGCCCAAGTGCGTGGCCAATTTCGTGAGCAATCATGGAGGTTCCTCCGTTTGTTGCGCTACGCCCACAAATTAAAACTTCCTTATACGGAAACCCACCAAGTCCCTGCCCATGCGGGGCTTCTTTCCTTCCCCAGCGGTAAAGAACTAGCAAAGAACGGTCAGAAAAGCTAAGCCTACTTCGAATCTTAGCAAGTTCTTCTCGGTGTTCACTGGTCTTAACCTGTTCGCCAAGTTCTACAACACTGTTGAGCAATGTAGAACGATAAACAGTGGTCTTAATATTAAAGTCAATCCCATGGGGGCTGTAGGCGTTCCTAAGTATATGGATGACTTCCTCAATGTCTTTGACTGGGACATTGTTGAGTCTTGTACCTGCGCTATCTGAAAGAATGATAATCCCAATGTCAAGATTTATTCTCGGTCTTTCTAAGCCAGCCCAGTCCTTTTTTAAGAATGAAGCTCTATTCGGAGCAACATAGCTTTGACAGTTTGGATAGTTCGTCAAGAGAAAGAGCGCTGATCCTAATAGAAGCAAGTGATAACCTCCAATATTTTAGCTTCTCACAGAGGTGATCACTTAGTCAACTCTAGTGTGTAGACTTTAATGTGGATTAATTTGCATCCTCCTCATGATGGTCTCGTCAATTAAAAGTTGTGTTTGTGTACACAAGTAGAAGGATTAGAATTCAAAAACGAGCTAGCCGGTAATGTCGAAACCAATCAAGGTGTAGAAAATCGAGAAGGTATGAGGTATATCTATGGCATGTTAATTGTCGGTGCCGTCACACTCGCTTTTTTGGGTCCTTCCGCTTACCCAAAGAACCTCAAAGCTGAGCAGATATTTGGGAGAACTGTCAAACAGTTAGAGAAAATTCTTGGACAAGGTGAGGACATCTCCGACAAAGAAGGCCAGATTCTTGTTGAATACAAATATAAAAAGGGCGCAGTGTCATCAGTGCTTTGTAGTGTACTAGACACGCGACCTTTTGACAATCCGAAATATGGCACCGGACCAATATCAGGTATTGAATTTTCTTTCGTTAAATCAACTTCCTATCCTTCAGCGAGTAAGCTCTTGGGAATATCCGGCACACTTAGTGCACAACCAGCTGGAATGCGAGGAGATGATAAGTTCTTCAGCATTAATGGAACAAGAGGACCATTGGCTAAGGTGTCGATTAGCTGGATTTTAACAAAAAGCGGTCCGGTGCTAAGCTTGGAAGAGAAGCGCTAGCCAACCAGAACTCGTTCTGGTTGGGTGTTTTGAGCAGAGACCACTTCGAATCGTTGCGTCCGCTTCTTCCGTCGATCCTGCTTTGGCCAAAGGTAGGGAAGGGTCTGAGCTAAAACGCTTTCTTCACCGAAGGTGCCCATCACCACCGCCCGGTATTGCACCGCACGATCGATCAGGATTTGGTGCTGATGGCGCCGCGCTGCCCTGATCATTCGATCCTGATGAAACGCCTTTTCACGCGCCCTGAATGCTTGTCGAAGCACGCTGACTCCCTGAGAAAAGGCTTCGAGTGTGGTTCCGTCGGGAAGAACGAGTTCCGAAGTCATGTTAATGCGGTTCCAAACTCGAAGAACTCGGTCCACTGGGGCCATGAACTTTTCTTCGTTACTCCGAACATCTGGAAGGGCAGGAAGAGCCGCATCAAACTCTGTATTGGGATACAAGCCGCGAACAAGATATCCAAACCGTTGCATAGTTGAGCGCATGTTCTCTTTGTACAATGAGAGTTGCTCACTGGCTTTATCTCTCACCTGAGAGGCTTGTTCAATGACTTCTCCCAAATGGTCGAACTCGACTGCGGCATTCAAAAAGGCAGTCCGATCAAAGTTGCCCTTTAGCGTTATTCCATTGCCGCCTAAAACTTGGTTTGCGTTACTCCAATGACTCAGAACACTGTCGAAAATCGTTTTCGCGTCGCTGATATCCAGAATCGTTTGTCTCATCCCTGCGGGAATAACATTACCCAGAAAACATCTGTAGGATTCACTTTGTTTTGTGATACATTCAGTATGTTTCGACTGCGATTCATGTAAGCAGAACCAGGTATGTTTGAACCTGGAATGCAGTATTGGTTAATGAAGAGTGAGCCCGATGTTTATTCGATCGATGACCTTAAACATCACGGTAAACCTGCCATGTGGGAAGGGTGTCGGAACTACACCGTACGCAATTTTTTCCGAGACTCCATGCAAATTGGCGACTTGGCGTTCTTCTATCATTCGAATGCAGAACCCAGTGGCATCGTTGGAACCATGGAGATCGTGAGCGACGCATATCCAGACCCAACCCAGTTTGATCCAGAGAGTGACTATTTCGATCCTAAGTCAGATCCCGCCAATCCGCGCTGGCTGTTAAGAGATGTTCTTTTCAAAAGTAAGTTCAATCGGGTGCTGACTCTGAACCAACTCCGAGAAGTTGAAGAACTTGCGGATATGTTGGTTCTTCGAAGAGGACAGCGACTCAGCGTCATGCCAGTGACCGAAAAGGAATGGAACATAGTTCTTCAACTTTCAGAAAAATAGGAATTTTGTCGGAAAAGTAAACATATCATTCAGGTTTCGCGTAGCAAGTCATAAAATGGATTCTGCAAGCTAGGGCAAGCAGAATTGCCGTTTCGGGGGAAGAGTGCCGCACAAGAAAGTTGAAGTATTCGCAAACGCCGTCATCAACCAAATCGAAGGGGTGGTGATGGGAAAAACAGAAGCCATTCGGTTGGCAGTAGTGACCTTGATCTGTGAAGGCCATTTGCTTATTGAGGACGTTCCAGGAGTAGGAAAAACCACCTTGGCAAAAGCGATGGCAAAGTCGATCGGTGGTGATTTTAAGCGTGTTCAATTCACTCCGGATCTTTTGCCTGCCGATGTAACGGGTAGCGCAATCTTTAATCAAAAAGAATCGGAGTTTGAGTTTAGAGCTGGTCCGATTTTTGCAAACGTTGTTTTGGCCGACGAAATCAACCGAGCAACACCAAAGACTCAGTCCGCCTTGTTGGAAGCTATGGAGGAAGGACAAGTCTCGACAGACGGAGAAACGAGATCACTCCCCAATCCCTTTTTTGTCATTGCCACCCAAAACTCTGTCGAGATGACCGGAACTTATCCTTTGCCAGAGGCCCAGCTTGACCGATTCTTTGCTCGGATTTCGCTCGGCTACCCAGATCGGGAAAGCGAAAGAGAAGTACTGACAGCACAGAGATTGTCTCATCCAGTTAATGGTCTGAAACCTGTTGTCACTCAAGATGAATTAACAGAAGTCCAAGCATTGGTCCGGGACATTCATGTTGCCGAAGCGGTTAAAGACTATGTTGTAGATATAGTTCGAGCAACCAGAAGTAGCAACCAACTGATTCTCGGTGCTTCGCCGAGAGCAACGCTACACCTGATGCGAGCCGCCCAAGCTATTGCCGGAGTGGAGGGTAGTTCGGCCGTCACTCCCGATCATGTGAAGTTTGTTGCCCCCTATATTCTTGGGCACCGAGTTATGCCTCGTGCAGAGCTGAGGGCGAGAGGACTTGATAGCTATCAAGTGGTTCGCCAAGTGGTTGACACTGTAACGGTTCCTTTGCCTATTTCATAAGGGTGATGTTTGAGAAGAGTCGCTGGTACCGCCTTATCTGTTGCTTCCATGTTTTTGGGTTTGGTCGCCATTTTGATCAACGCCCCTGCTTTGTTCTACATGAGCTTCGCTCTCATAGCAACGATCGTTGCTTGTAATGTTCAATCAAAGTTAGCAACCAAAGCTCTTCGGATCGAGCGAATAGCTCCAAAGAGTGTTCATATCGGCGAACTTGTTAATGTTGAAATCGTGCTCTGGAGTGAACGAAAGCTAAAGCGCCCATTGGTTACAGTTCAGGATCTTGTCCCGAAGCGGCTCACGGGCGGAAAAGTGGGCGTGAGCCTACCCGTTGCCCCCGCATACGATCTCCCGGTCAGAACTCAGTATCAGTTTCGACCAGTAAAAAGGGGGCGATTTCATTGGAAAAATCTTCAGGTGACCGCGACCGACGCACTCGGTCTGACAACGAAAACGGTTGACTATGAGACAGAACCTACTGAGATCATCGTCATTCCCAATCCGATTCCCGTGAACATCGAACTACCTAGTTCCAGTGGTTGGGGGGTGAATGAAGCTCTCAGTGGGCAGGCGGCAGGATCTGGAATAGAACCAAGGGGCATTCGGCAATACGCTTATGGCGATTCTTTAAGGCATGTTCATTGGCGTTCCAGCGCACGAACGGGAGTACTTCAGGTTAAAGAGTTCCAGTCTGGCGCACAAGGAGCAGCGAGCTTTTTGATTCAGACAACTCAAGGTACAGACATTGGTTCGGGATCATTAACAACGCTCGACGCGATGTGTGGGCATGCGCTTTACCTATGCGAAGTCTTAAGCAAGCAAGGGGTTGATGTTTCTTTTCCTCTTGTGTTGGAACAGTCACGTCAACAAGCCGAGTCCGAGCGGCTTGACGCAATTCAAGTGATGCTCGGAACAATCATGGCTGATCGTCTTGAGACAATTTCTCAAGACTTGATCGTTGCAGCCGAAACTTGCGGCCAAGGAACGGCATTGTATCTTTCGGTTTCCGTTGATGATCAGCGTTTACCGGAGACGATTCGGAAGCTTTCAGGTTCACACAAAATAATTTGTTTACTTTATGATCCAAGCGCTTTTGATGCTAATTTTCGCGGGAACTCCATTTTGAATCAAGAGTTTTTGCTGATTGAGAGCGGAGCAACCGTGATAAGAATGCCGGAGGTAATAACTAGTTGAAGAGAACTTGGTGGTCAGATACAAGTCAGTCTAACTGGGTTGACTATTCTTTGAGTTGGCTCGCCTCAAGCTTGGCGGTTTATTCCGCAGGGCAGGCAGTGATAAGCAATGTTGTGTCGTTTACGGGACTTCTATTTGTTACCATTGGAACCCTACTGAGTTTTGGCGTTAGATCGTTATTTGGATCTAAGAAGTGGCTGAAATTCGATGGAATCGTTTATTGCCTGATGACATGGATCGCGATCATCGGTGTTCGAGGCTTGACCGTTTCCGCTTTTGGACCTGAGACTTTTCCAAAAGAGCTTCTTCCGTCATCTTGGCTTTATTGGATGATCATTTTCGGTTGCGCTTTCCAATGGAGAGACGGAACGCTAATTTTTCACCTGATTCCGGCACTTGCAATGTTTGGATTCGTAGGGTGTTACGATACCTTCGCCGGTGTAGTCTTCCTATTTTTCATCTTCTTGATTTGTTTGCGATTCTGTTCGCAAGAGCCCACGCAAGGGACATGCAAGTACGGGCGATTGACTCGGGTTTTTTTGGAACCGGTAACCAAGTAAAGAGTCCAACCTCAGAACAATCGCAAGAACTTTATGAGGGACCTTGGCGGTGGGCCGCAGGCGCTGAATGGGCGCTTGGATCAGCATTGGTCATCGTCGCTTTGAGTTTGATCGGAGCACCAGTTGTTCAAGAAACCGCAAAACCAGTAAGTGGTTTGGTAAGGGTTGCGACCCCACGATTCTCGAATCGTACTCCTAATGTAAACGTACCATCGGCTGATCAAAATGCGTCGGCACCTGTCGGTGCCGGACCTGTCAACCTCAAGAATATTCCCGTTTTCGAGGTTCGTGGCAACGTTCCGTCTTATCTAAGAGTTTCTGCTTATTCAGATTGGAGTGGAAACCGATGGATGGACCGAAAACTGATTCCAGATAAAGGTTTAGATCGAGTGTCAGGTGAAAAATTTACGGAGTTAAAAGATTCCGAGCTTCGCGACTCAAATGAGCCGAATCGTGTGCCATTTTCTACCGCAGAAGAGTATCGCGAAAATACTCTTACGATAAATGCGCTCGTCACTACGAAAGAAGTGCCTCAAAGCGGAAATAGTCCACGACCGCTGTTCAACTCGGGTTTTGAAAACTCAAATGGAGGATTATTCGCCTTGAGTTTTCCGCAAAAATATAAAGGAAAGGTAGCTTACGACAGTGAGAAACCTTGGGGACAAAGTGCCAATGCGCCACGACGTTTAGTTCCGATGTTGGTGAACTACGTTAATGACGATGGCATAGATCCGAGATTGCGCAATCTCGCGCTGGAGATTACAGGTACCTCAAAATCAGACGCCGAACGAATGATGACGATCACCCGTGAGGTTTCTCGAAGGATCAAATATAACACAAAGATTCCTCCTACTCCTTCTGGGAAGGACCCCGCAGGGTACGCCGTTTTTGAGTCTAATCAGGGTTACTGCGACGTTTTTGCTACCGCAGTTGTTCAAATGGCTCGATCTCTCAAAATTCCGACCCGATATGTTGTTGGTTATGCGGTTGATCCAACTCAAGTAAACAGTTCTGGAACCCAATATTTGCTAGAGTCAGACCGGCACGCGTGGGCTGAGGCCTTTTTTGAGGGGATCGGATGGGTGGTTTTTGACGCTACTGTCGGTGCAGAAGTAGTTCCTGGTGGAGATCGAAGGAACGGAGAAGAACCGAGTGCCTTTGGATGGGCAAGTCTTTTGAAACCGTTACTCCTTCCTTTAGGAGGAATTATTCTTGTGATTGGTGGGATATTGTATTGGCGTGCAAAGCCTTCGGATCGCTCTGTTGGTCGGTTTTCTCAAGAACTGGATCGGGCATATCTTGGGTTTACCGGCGCACTTTGGAAGCAAACTGGGAAGCGTCGGCTTTTAAACGAAACAACAAATGAATACACACAAAGAGTCGGCGAGCTTATCGGTCCATTAGCCGAAAAAGCGAAGGGAATCGGAAGGTCATTTACCGACATTCAATTTGGTTCGGAGCCACTGCGGCAAGAAAAATTAAGCGAAATCAAATCGGAAGTAGACGCTTTTGTGAAAGAATTAAAGCAACTTCCGAAATGACCAACGCAATTGAGAAAGCCCTGAAACACCGAGTGGTGATGATTGAAGGAAGTGAGTTTTACTTAATCCGGAGAGCTCTTTCGGAGATCATCGAAAAAGCCGGACTTTCAAAAGATGATTACGATTTGGAATCAATATCTGGCGATGGAACCCATCCAAACGATTGGATTGCAAATGTCGGAACACTACCTTTCCTTTCGCCCCGACGATGCCTCGTGGTTCGAAACACATTGAAAGCGAACATCGAGAATATGAAAGCGGCAGATTTAGCTGCGCTACCGGAATCGTCATTACTCATCCTTGTTTTGGATGAAGAAGCAAGCGAGGAAAAAAACAGCAAAGCGTCGACTCGAAAAAAAACACTTACGAAGCTCGTGACCGCCTCCAAAGGCTACATTCTCAGTTTCACGCCGGATCCCAAAGAAGCAATTTTGTTGATAAAGGAGGAAATCGAAAGACAGGGTAGAAAGTCTTCTTCAGATTCCATTAATCTGCTTTTAGAAATGACTGGCGGAAGCGTGAGCCGTGCACTAGAGGAAATCGAGAAAGTATTTCTGTTTACAAATAAAGAACAGATCACCGAAAGCGATATCCGAACAGTTGTTGTTCCATCGCGGGAGTGGAATGTATGGAAAATGATCGATGCGATGGCGACTGGCAATGTCTCAGAGGCCCTCAACCAGCTAAAAGTTGTCCTCGCAAACACAAAGAAACCAGAAGAAATTGCATTCGGACAACTCTTTCCGCTTCTATCTAGACAGTTTCGACTTTTGACGCAAGCGCGAATTTGTGTCGAGGCTGGTGTCCAGCCTTCGAGTATAGATGCTGACCTTAAAGCACTTTTTCCGGGAATCAAGAACATAACGACGGAGTCTTCCTTTCGTCAGAATGCGCTTATGAGAGCGTCCAAGTCTTTGACACTTCCCCAATTACGGGACGCTTTGGGGCATTTGGCTTCGGCGGACGCCAAAATCAAGGGAATGGGAACCTCTTTTTCAACAAATGACACTTTAGAGCAATTAGTTTTTGATTTAGCGGCTATTTTTAGACCCAAATCGGCATAGAATAGAGATGCGGGTGTTTCATGTCAGACAATTTCGAAAATCAAGGAGATGATCATTTAGATCAACCGCCTTCGTTCTTTCCGAACGAAGAGTTTTCGATGCGTTCAGAAAACCTGACCGAACCGGTTGAAGTTCAGATTGAAGGTATTTATCTCACTGAGATAGACAATCATGCGCATCAGTTTATTTCGCTCACCGACGGTGAGGAGAAGTTGATGATTAGCATCGGGTCACCCGAGGCCAAGGCGATCCTTGATAATCTCGAGCAAGAGGTTCCGGACCGACCGATGACTCACGACCTAGTCAAGGTCATCATCGACCGTATGGGCGGAACGGTTGAAAGAATAGTAATCGACGATCTATGGCATGACATCTATTACGCCAAGATCTACATTCTTCAGGGAAAGAATGAAATAGAAATCGATTCACGACCTTCCGATGCGATTGCGGTGGCGGTTCGTTTCCAAGCTCCGATCTTTGTTCAATCAAGAGTCTTCCAAATGGCTCATCGAGAGTAGGGCTTCTTTTGGTCAAACCGTGAATCGAGGACCAAGATCGAACCCACAGGTCCGGGAAAAATCGTTTGCACGTTCGTTGTCCCCAACTCGTTCGTAGGCGAGCACAACCTTATGAGCATTTTCGAATGATTCTGATTTCTCATAGGCTCGGAGCGCAAGATCAAGGTCGTTTGAGGGTTCTATTTCCTGCCGAGCTTCGTTCGGGTCTTTTGCCCGTACATAAGGATTAACTTCGCCAAGATAAACCGCCCGGTAAACCGCATCCATAACTCCATTGTATTCCGGTTCGCATCGCAACTATGTTCAAAATCGAAACATTTTAAGTAGCTAGAGATCTTTATAATCGTAAACCTGAAACTCGGTAGTTTACGTCCACAAATTGGAACTTCGGATCGATGAATCATGGTAGTGTTGCGAGGATGTTGCTCGTTTCTTCAGCTTTTTTGATTGGTGCTGCTTCTATTCAAAAAGTCGAAACCTCAAAGTGGTTTGATTTTGGAAATAAGGACAATGTCGATTCCGTAATGATTCCGGTTGAAGTGGAGGGCTACAAAGGAAAGTGCGTGATGCAGCTAGACTCTGGATCGGATGCAACCGTGCTGTATACAAAAAAAGAGGGAGTCACTCCTGATCCAAAAGAACCACGATACTTATATCGAAACCTGAAAATCGGCGGGATCAAGTTCGGCAAGCGTCCCTTCCTAAAGCTTCATTCGATGCCGACCTATGTCAACGAAAAAGGGAAGTACACCGTGATCGGAACCATCGGTCTTGACTGCATGACCGACCACGTATGGTCAATCGACTTTGTCAGCAATAAGTTCGCGGTCTCGGATTTTTGGTATCAGATGCCACCAGAGGCAAGGAAGCCCGGCACCGATCTTTCTGTGGTTCTCCGTGACCGCAAAATGTTCATTCCTGTATCGGTTGACGGAAAAACGGTCGAGGACTATTTTTATGATACTGGTGCTCATAAACACGGAATCCTAACCGATGAAGGGCCTTTCCGGACTCTATCGGGTCGAACTCCAGAAGACGAGCGAAACCAGAAGGAAGAAGGCTTCTCGTGGGGCAAACCCATTAAAATGATCAAAGCTCCTTGTGGTCCAGCGGTCTCTTTGGGTGGATTTGTTCTAAAAAATTCAACCGTCGCATTTACCCAGAATGCTCCGGAAAATCTTCTTTTCGAGAAGTATCCGTTCAAGGCGAACGGTTTAATCGGGAATCAGCCTTTTGTAGGAAGAGCCATTGTCACTATAGAGATTCGAGATTGCTTTATGCGGATCATTGACGCAAAGGAAACAAAGTAAACATGCTCACCGGTGTTTCTGCTTGGGTGCTCGTTTCGTTTTTCCTGGTTGTTGCTGTCACTATCGGGCTGCTGGCGGTAGTTATTAATGGCAAGCGGCTAGTTGCAGTCTTGGTTGGATGGTCGATTCTCCAATCTGCAATCTCATTCTCAGGTCTTTATGCTAAGGAAACCAATACGCTTCCACCAAGGATTGTTCTGTTCGGGATATTGCCAACCGTAATCTTGTTGGTCTTACTCTTTATCCTCCCGAGTGGAAAGAAGCTACTCGATGGAGTATCTCTCAAGCACATCACATTGATCCACGTGATTAGACTTCCGATCGAGATCGTTCTTTACGGACTCTATCTAAATAAAGCGGTTCCTCAACTGATGACTTTCGAAGGCGGAAACCTGGACATTCTGAGCGGCATATCTGCTCCAATAATTGTTTACTTCGGGTTCATGAAAGGAAAAATCAACCGAACTGGACTGCTGATTTGGAACTTTGTTTGCCTAGGGCTTCTTTTTAATATTGTCGCTCGAGCCTTGCTCTCGGCACCATCGCCGATTCAGCGGTTTGCGTTCGATCAACCGAACATCGCGATTTTACATTTTCCATTTTCCCTGCTCCCGACCTTATTGGTTCCGACGGTTATATTTGCGCATTTGGCAGCAATTCGACTTCTGTTGAAACGAGAATAGACTAAGCAATTCGCCCAAATCCGGAGTATCGGAATTTGGGCGCAATAGACTACTGTTACTTCTTCGCAGACTTCCGCTTTCGCGTCAGCCCCAGAAGACCAAGGCCGAGGGCCGCCATGGTTGCAGGTTCTGGGACTGCGGCCGGAACTGCCATCAGAAAGTTATAACGAGTTCCACTTGTTCCGTCAGCGTATCCAAAAATTCTGCCATCGTCCGAAAACCCTAATGCTCTCGAATTTTGAATCGTTTCGGGAATTGAACTTGCAAGCAAGGTTGCTAAGTTTATGTAGCTACTGGAAGTGCCGCTCCAATACGCGGCTTCCTCTTGAAAAGAAGCGTTGTTCGTATATCCAACTTGATGGTTTCCTGAGATCTCAAGGGCACTTGAACTGGTTGCTGAAACAGGATGAAGGTTCACAAAAGAACTACTATCCAAGCTCGTCCATAAGATTGCGTTTGATGCCCCCTGCGGCGAAAAAGCATAACCGACGACCTGTGTGCCCTCAATTTTTCTGGCAAAGCTATCGGTGAATCCAGTGGGGTGAAGATTTACATACGAGGCGGCAGAGCCAGACCAAGCAGTGGCAAGCAGATTACCTTGAATCCGAAATCCTACCTGATGAATTCCTGAAACACCATTTGCTCTTGAACTTGACCATTCCGCGCGGTGCAGGTTAACAAATGAAGTCCTTGTTCCTGACCAAAGGGCAGCTCCTTCAACTTGCGTAACAAAATCTTTCGCTGTTCCCACTTGATGAGTCGTATTCATTGAAGACAGTTGTGAGTTAGAAAAACCGAGAGGAGTTAAGGTTGTAATCAGCGTTCCTGAGCTATCCCAGATTGCCGCATCAACGCCAAAATAGTTGCCTCCCAATTGACCACCAGCGGTGGCGGTAATGTCTGAATTATTAACTGTCACAACACCGGTTGCATCAAGATTCCAACTGCCATAGCGATAGGATCCAGAAGTAAATCTTCCGTATGCCTTTCCCCCAGAAACGGCGACAACTGAAGACTCAGTAGAGCCTGAAGGATTTGGAATGAGCGTCACTTGTGCCTGAGTTTTCACTCCCAAAGAGGCAAAGCTTGCCGTTGCTAAAATTAAGGAAACCTTGTTTAATAAGCCCATTACATCACTAATCCCGGGCTGAAGTGCCACGGAGACTTCAGTATAGTTTCTATGGGTGCCAATCCTTCAGGCAAAAATGCCAGAAATTCCGGAATATTGATTTTGGGTCTGTCTTCTCAAAAAAGTAAACCTAAATATTAACAGCCTGTTCTCTTCAATCGGATTACTTTCTAGCAGACTTTCGATTCCTAGCCAGCATGGGGAGCCCTGGAATCAACCAAACAGCTTGGCATCGAGAATAAGCTGAAAATAAAGTGATGCTACATCGTTCGCTTAGTCGGTTTCCGCGAGCATCTCGTCGTAAATCTCTCTGAGCCTCAAGTAGTGATTTCTCGGCGTAGGGGGGTGGGCCCAGAATCGGTCGTAGGCGGCGCGGCTCATTCGGTCGGCGGTCTCGTCGTTTAGTAGCTTCTCCATCTTCTCGGCCAAAGACGCCGCGTTGTGAGCTTCGTAGGCAAAACCGGTTTCGCCTTCGACGATCTCATACTTCGTTGACGTACAGTCGGAAGCGATGACCGGGATCCCTCGTCCCAGTGCCTCTATCGGTGCCAAAGGATTGACTTCGTACCAGATAGAGGTGATACACATCGCTCTGGCGCGAGACATTTCTTCCAGAACTTGGTCGCCGTTCAACCATCCAGCAAACGAGGCTTTCTCGTATCCAAGTGCCTTCACCTCGTCCATAAGCGGACCATCACCTAAAAATCGAATCTTCGCCCCGATCTTTGCCGCCGCTTCGACCAATATCTTTGGATCCTTTTCCTTAGAAAGTCGTCCAGAGAACACGAAGGTATCGTTTTTGGTCACATCGATACGTGGAGCCTCAAGCGCTTGGATCGGATAGTGCATCATGTGCAACTTAGCGTCTTGAGGAAGGTATTTTCCGAACGCATCGACCGATTTCTGACTGAAAACGCCGAAGTGCTTCACCTTTCGAGGGAGACCAGCACGACCTTGTTGAACCTTCCAGCGATAAACCTCCGCCCACTTCGGCAAAATCGTCCGAGTGTCGGTGCAATGGGTCATCAAACAACCCATCGACCCTGGTTCAAGCGTACAGATCTTGTGAGTTTGCTTGTTGAAGAACTGACCCTGCGGGCAAGCGACGTGGTAGTCGTGGAAAGAGCAAAGTAGGTGCGCCCCGGCGTCTAAAGCCGCGTTGACGAAGCTTGGTGAAGTCCCGGTTTTCCAGAGGTGAGAGTGAACAATCGTCTGCTTCGGGTCGCCCCGTTTGATCAGTTTAGTCAGCTGATCGTAACAAGATTGAAGGTAAGACATCTCGATCAACCGTGGGATGTCCATTTTAGTTTTCGTCTCGCCCAGAGAGTGAAACTGGATACCCGGAACCGACGCGAAATAAGGGTCCACCCCCTCCAAGCCGTGTAGGTAGTGGACCTCAATTCCGTCTTTGGCGAGCTCTTCCGCGCTTAAAAGCGCGCACTTGGTCGCTCCGCCGCTGACCACCGCGTTATCGTTTACAATGATGACTCTCAAATCAGATTCCCAGCTCTTGGCGTTTCAGTTCCCACTTCCAAGCGGTATCGAGAATTGTCTCGAGGTCGCTATATTGTGGCTTCCAGCCGAGCAAATTATTGGCCAGTTCTGGGTTGGCAAATAGGGCGGGTGGATCGCCCGCTCGTCGATCTCCGTACTCCACCGGAACCTCGCGTCCCGTAACTTTCGCGGCCGTATCGATCACTTGCTGAACCGAATAGCCTCGACCAGTGCCGAGATTGATTTTCTGGCTCTCACCACCAGACTGCAAGTATTGCAACGCCTTAACGTGGGCAGAGGCGAGATCGGCGACGTGGATGTAGTCCCGAACCGCAGTGCCGTCTTCGGTGTCGTAATCGGTGCCGAATACCGAAATGTGCTTTCTCTTTCCAAGGATCGCCTGAAGCACCAGCGGAATCAGGTGCGTTTCTGGATCGTGAACCTCGCCGATCTGACCCTCGGGGTCAGCGCCAGAGGCGTTAAAGTAGCGAAGAGAGACGTATTTCAGGTCGTACGCGCCGGAATACCAGTGAAGAATCCGTTCACCCATGAACTTGGTTTCGCCGTACGGAGAGATGGGTGCCTGAGGGTGGCTCTCATCGAGCGGAACGTAGTTAGGCACTCCGTATGTTGCGCAAGATGAACTGAAAATGACGTGCTTGACGCCTTCATCAATACACGCCCCCAGGAGGTTGTGCATCGCGACGACGTTGTTCTCGATGTACTTGCGCGGGTTTGAGACCGATTCGCCGACATAAGCGTTGGCGGCGAAGTGAAGAATCGAGCCGATTTGATGTTTTTGGACAACGCTGCGGACAAAATCCGCGTTGCCCGCCTCGCCTTGCTCTAGCGGACCAAATTGGGTTGCCCAGTCGTGCCCTTCGGAGAGGTTATCGAGCACCACTGGGTTGAATCCCGATCGTTTGAGTTCTTTGCAGGTGTGGCTACCGATGTAACCCGCACCACCGACGACCAAAACATTCAAATTCGACATCTTACAATAACAGTGTTACCGCAAGAGCCAGACCATTAGATGTTAAGGAAGCGTTTTTCTTCCGCCGAGCAACGGTTTTCCGGTGCTGGATCGGTAGATCATGTATCCAATTCCGCCGATGATCAAGACCGGAACCGCGAGCTTCAATGCCAAAGCGACTGCGCCGACCACGATTTTGTATCCGATAAAACACAAGATCAGGATTCCGATGATTTTCCAAATGTTCATATTGCCGTTAGACATGGCTTGGTGAGTGACCTCAATCATACATTACGAATGAAGTCGTCATTCGGTTGTGATTAGTTCTTGAGACCCAATGAATTGACTTTGTATTCGGTGTATCGGCTTGTTTGTTTCGTTACAGTTCCAACTCGATTCTCAAAGAATAAGGTGAGTCGATCAACCTGCTCCTGATCCAGTGCCAATTTGGGTAGATAATAGAACATGGAAGGTGTGATAAAGAATTGGAAACCCTTGTCGTTCTGGGAGATGTGGTGAGTTAGTGCTAGGGGGTGCTCGATTTTGAATCCGGATTGAAGTTCAAAAATAACTTTGTCTTCTGTGACGGTAGCTGTTCTTGCCCCTAAATAGGCGTCCTTCATTGCAGGATTTAAGATCAATAGACGCATGTATGTGGCTCTCAAGCATAAACCCAATAACATGCCGATTGGTGACAGCAACGCGAACACTGGAATAAACAGCGGTTGAAAGCCATATCTAACTGAGAAAAATGCAACTGCAACCGACCAAAAGATGGGCATCGAGAGGATGAGATTTCTGATATCCAATGGCGAAAAACTTTGCCAAGCATAGAACTTAAAAGGGAGTGAATATGCATCAGAGATCACTTCAAAAGGTTCCTTGTTTGTCCGATCTGTTTCCATGGTATGCAGAACGATTATATTGCACTAATTGGGGCGTGTTTTGGCGGGACATTTCATCGACTTGGATAGGCGAAGCGGGTAGCATCTAGGTTCAAATGACGATTGGAATCGTGGGGACGGGCTTGATTGGCGCATCGGTTGGGATGTCCTTAAAAGCCAAAGGCTACGAGATTTTGGGGCATGATTCGAACCCGACCAATCTGAAGGTTGCCCGAGAGCGATACGCGATCGACATGGCCCCGGACTAGAGACCGTCGCCAAAGAGTGCCAAGTGGTGTTCATCTGCGTTCCACCAGCATTTTTGATCCCGGTTTCTAAAGAGGTCGTCCAGCTACGCGGACCAG
This sequence comes from Ottelia alismoides, assembly GCA_037367405.1. NCBI lineage: Eukaryota > Viridiplantae > Streptophyta > Magnoliopsida > Alismatales > Hydrocharitaceae > Ottelia > Ottelia alismoides. The sequence goes on along the minus strand of JAZKJV010009673.1, from coordinate 85,545 downwards.
AAACGGTAGTCACCGACTGCGGGTCGATCAAGCAAGAACTCGCGAACTGGGCAAAGGATCATCCTTGGTTTGTGCCTGGTCACCCGATGGCGGGGCATGAAAAAGGGGGACCCAAGTTTGCCAGCAACTGGCTATTTCGTGGCGCGAAATGGATCATCACGCCGCACGAGAATAACGACGAAAGCGCAGTGAAACAAGTCGAGCAGCTTGTTCGAGAGATGCAAGCGACTCCAATCAGGCTCCGCCCAGAGGTGCACGATAAGCACGTTGGAGTTTTGAGCCACCTGCCGCATATCCTTGCCGCTTTGCTTTTGGAGCAGGGAAGTGAGCTAGGTTCGACCCAGGTTGGCGGGGGATCTTGGAAGGACCTTACTCGTGTTGCAGGTGTGGACCCAAATCTCTGGACGCAAATCCTACTCGGGAATCGCCGAGAGCTCGTTTCAATCCTTTCGCAAGCCAGGTCCCGATTGGAAGGAATTGAAACTGCACTTGAAAGTGGAGACGAGACATTCATCCACAATTGGCTTTTGGAAATGCAGAAGGTGAAAGATGAGTCTTAAAATCTCCCGAGCCGCCGCGATTCAAGGCACCATCAGGCCGCCGAGCGATAAGTCGCTCACTCATCGTTCCTACCTGTTTGCTTCCATCGCATCGAGCGATTCGGTCGTTCATCATCCGCTTACCGGAGAGGATTGCGAAAGCACACTCACCTGCCTCACGCATCTCGGCTTAAGATCGGAAAAGTTAGGACCTCATTCGCTAAGGCTCGTTCCTGCGAAGGAATGGGTTCAACCGAACCAGCCGCTCGATTGCGGCAATAGCGGAACCACGATGCGACTTTTAAGCGGTTTGATTGCTTCTCGCCCGCTCACTGTCAAACTATTTGGCGACGAGAGTCTCTCTCGTCGACCGATGAAACGGATCGCCGCACCTCTGGCCTTAATGGGTGCAACCGTTGAGGGCGATACACCGCCAATAACCGTCCATGGCGGAGAACTCAAAGGGATTGATTACATCTCTCCGGTTGCGAGTGCCCAAGTCAAAAGCTGTACTTTGCTGGCCGGATTACTTGCCCATGGAACAACAACTGTTCTTGAACCTAGCTTGAGCCGAGATCATACCGAGCGGATGCTCTCTGCAATTGGAATAAAGCTCGAGATTGAAGGTCTAAAAACATCGGTCCAAGGCGGTCAGGTACCAACTGGATTTGAATTCGATGTTCCGGCCGATATTTCTAGCGCGGCATTCTTTATGGTGGCGGCTGCGTTGTTAAACGACAGTCAAGTCAAGTTCGAGAACGTCGGACTTAACCCTTCTCGAACCGGGATTATTGATGTCTTCGAACAGAGCGGAGTACCCGTTCAGTTTGAGAACACACGAAGTCAGATGAACGAACCAGCAGGAGACTTCATTGTCGGAACCGCACCAAAGCTTAAGCCGTTTGAGATCAGCGGCGACCTCGTTCCAAGACTCATCGACGAGATTCCAGTTCTCGCCGTTCTCGCAACCCAGTGCGACGGTACAAGCGTCATCAAAGACGCGAAAGAACTGAGGGTGAAAGAGAGTGACCGAATTGAGTTAGTCGCGAAGCATCTCAGAGCGATGGGCGCAATTGTTGAGACATTTGAAGATGGAATGGCGATCACTGGACCGACTCGATTGGTCGGAACAAAAGTCGAGTCAAATGGCGATCATCGCATCGCGATGGCCTTCGCCATCGCAGGTCTTATCGCCGATGGAACAACCGAGATCTATGGTGCCGAAAGCATCCTGACCAGCTTCCCGACTTTTGAATCCGAATTGGAGAAACTACTGATTATATGAGCCAAGTTGTCATCGCAATCGACGGACCCGCAGGAGCAGGGAAGAGCACGGTCAGCAAAATTATCGCCCGTAAACTTGGGATCAGCTACCTGGATACCGGAGCGATGTATCGTTGCTTGGCCTACAAAGCAATTGAGGCCGGACTCTCGGTAAACGATGGCGACGAAGCTGCAAAGCTACTCGATGAAATTAAGATCACATTTGGTCACGGTGAGCCTCAACCCGTTTATCTCAACGGTGAAGATGTCACTTCAGCAATCCGGACTCCTGAAATAGGCGAAGCAGCGAGTGCTTTAAGCCAACATTCGCCGGTTCGTCAGCGATTGGTTTCTCTCCAACAAGAGCTGGTAAAAGCCGGTGGTGTGGTTTTGGAGGGTCGGGACGTGACGACCGTCGTCGCCCCAGATGCGGATGTTAAGGTCTACCTCACTGCGAGCCTAGAAGAAAGGGCGAAAAGAAGGCTACGTGAGTTCGAAGAAAAAGGAATCGGAGGCGCATTCCAAGAGGTTCGCAATCAGATCGAGCAAAGAGACCATCGAGACATTAACCGAGATGACTCTCCGCTGAAAGTTGCCGATGATGCAGAAGTTATTGAGTCAGCGGGACGAACTCCTGAAGAAGTCGCAGACCTGATCATTCAGTTGGTGAAATGAGGGCGATAGTTCAAAGGGTATCAGGCGCAACCGTCGCAGTTGATGGAAGGGAGGTTGGTCGATGTGGTCCGGGAATGATGCTCCTTATCGGGGTTCATAAAAACGACACCGCAGCGGAAGCTAAAAAGCTTGCGGACAAAGTCGTTGGACTTCGGATTTTTAATGATCATGAAGGAAAAATGAACTTGGCAATCTCAGACTTCAAGAATCAAAACGGCGAGATCGAATACGATATTCTCGCTGTAAGCAATTTCACGGTTTATGGCGATACCAAGAAACAACGACGCCCGAGCTTTATGGAATCGGCTGGTTTTGAACACGGACAACAACTTTTTGACTTGTTTGTGACAGAACTGCGGAATTTAGGCGTTCGGACTCAAACTGGAATCTTTGGCGCAGATATGAAGGTATCTATCCTGAATGATGGTCCCGTCACTTTGGTGGTTGATGTTGACTCCCCGCAAAAAAACCTTTAATCTGAAACGATTGCTCGCGTCGTCCGTCCGAATATCAAGAACGGAAGCGAAATGGGACACAGCCTGGTAATGAGTATAGGAGCGAGCGTCAGTAGCAGAATCGAAGCGGATTCGGACGAATCTCTTGTCATCCGTGCGCGAGAAGGTGACTACCAAGCATTTGAGATGCTTTTTGAACGGCACCGACTTTTAGTGTACCGATTCGCATACCAGATGACTCAACGAAGAGACGATGCTGAAGATATGGTTCAAGAGGCATTTGTCCGCGCCTACCAAAATCTTCATCGATACCGAGACGAAGCAAAATTCACTACATGGCTTCTTCGAATCGTTTCTAATCTCTGCACAGATCAAGCGCGAATGTCGACGCGAAGAACCAATCTCGAACAGAAAGAAGCGGCAGGTGCACTGGACTACATGACTATCGGCAACTTCGAGAACCCGGTCAATAATCTTGAACAAGAGCAACGAGTCCGAGCACTAAAGAAAGCGATTGCCGCTTTGCCAGATCATCACCGGCAAATGATTGTGATGCGAGACCTGGAAGAAAGAGATTACAAGGAAATTGCCGATGTATTAGGATGTACGGTCGGCGGAGCGAAGCTAAGAGTTCTTCGCGCAAGACGAGCGTTACGAGACCGAGTTGCACCATTGCTAGGAGAAATTGAATGAACGAAAAGATCATCGAATATGCTTTTGGTGAGCTTGATGCGCAAGAGGCGCAACGATTTGAAGCAGAAATGCTTCGGAATCCTTCACTCGCAGCAGAAGTTGAGATTTACCGTTCACTGAGAACCGATCTTCCGGCATTGAACGATATTCCAGAAATGCAATTCAGCAAAGAACGGCTGAGAGACGCAATCTTGGCCGAGGGAATCAAACCTAAACGAAGCTTTGCGTGGTTCAATTGGATTCTCGCCCCTTCGGCAGTCGCTGGATGCGTTTTGCTTTATACCGTGGCAATGAATGGCAATGGTAGTCGAAACACTCAATTTGTCGGAACAAACAATGTTGCTCAAGAGCAAATTGCGATTAACGGAGATGTGAACTTCTCAGTTCCGGCAACCTCAAGGTCTGCAACAGCTATCCCGCAGTCGGCACCAATGTCAAAGGATATCCCAAGACTGGATGCTCCCACAGGAGGTGCTCCTATGCAAAAGAAGGCTAAAAGGTCAGTTTATGTAGCGAAAAAGCGCACAAAACGGCTTACATTGGTTGCCTCAAATGCGTCAACAGCTGCTGCATCAAAATAGTAGTCCCTGCGATGAAGGCCTCTGTTGCATCGCTGACATCTACAGCGCAAAACGAACAAAGTGGAGGATCGACTGAGGTTGTCGAGGCTCCAATCGTCTTAATCGACGCAACCACGGACTCTGGTGCCGGGGCAGCGACTGCGACAGAAGTACAGGATGTGGCAAATGTTGTTATCGGCGGTTAAGGTCTCGTTGTTACTATCTGGCGCGCAGGTCACAGTTTCAGAGTCTGTCGAATGGAAGAAACTGAGACCGTCCATTGCATACCTTTCTAATAAAGGAACGTCAGTGGGTGCCGGAGCATTTATTTCACCCGAAGGATATTTAGTAACCCATACCCTGACGATGGCAAAAAGCCCAGATCGGTTAGTTACTGCTACTGGACAAACGCTGACGTTCAAGGTGGTTCATAAGGACACGCCGTCGCAATTGGTCTTACTTAAAACCGACGAGGCTCCGAAAACAATTGGAATTGTTGATGTACTGTCGGCTAGCGATAAGGTTGGCACCAATATGCTTGCCATTCTCGCCACCGGTCCAGTAAGAGCTGAGCTTGGAACAACGGGTGTTGTTGGCGTCGATGATGCCAGCAAGCGAAGTGTTCCCATGAACATGATCAAGATTGAAGATAACGGAACAGCCGTAGGCGGAGGTTTAGTCTTTAGTGGAGCTGGAAAGTTCGTAGGGGCATTTGCCGCAACTTTGCCAGTGACTCAAAGTTCAAATGTAAACGCATTCAATTTAGATTTGAACCAGCGTTCAGGTGCGCCAAAGAGCACTCTTCAGTCCCCAAATTCAGTTGGAAACAGTCAATTACAGCAACGGCAGAATCTCGGACCCCAAAGCGTCATTGTTGGCTATTCGCCAACTTGGGAAGTCGTGAACAAAGCAGTTACCGGATTTCTCTCGTCAGATCATAAAGCTGAATACGGTCTCTTAGGAATCTTCGTGAAAGAGAACGCGTTCCATGAATTGGAAATTGTTGATGTTTTTGCAAACTCTCCAGCAGTTCTAGCCGGAATTCAAAAAGGTGATCAATTGGTTTCTGTAGATGGAACACGGATTCGAACACAACTCGATTTCGCTCGAGCACTTTATAGACTGACACCAGACGACTTTATTCAAATCATTGTTCGTCGCGGGACCGTATTGATGCAGTTGAAAATTAAAGTAGGGCGTCAGCTTTCTGCGAGATTCGGAAGTCCTGGATTTTCCATTGAAGGGTCGTCTCCCCACGAAACTCGTTCAGATTCGGCTCGAAAAGCAGATCAGCGGCTTCTCCGGCTGTAAGCTGCCGAGCGATGTCATAGTTTCCAAAGGACACGGCTCGGGTTCCACCCTCCAGCTGAAGCTGAGCGTGGGCTTGCAGAGGTCCCATCGGACGAATCGAGGTTACTTTCACACCGTTCGCCACAAAAATCGGCTTTGGATTTGCCATCCCGAACGGCTCAAACTTTTGAAGTTCGCTCACAAATTCTGAGGTGACCTCATCCGCACTCACTAAAGCACTAACATCGATTGCCGGCAATAAGTCTTCGGGGGTCATCACTGTCTTAGCATAGGCATCGAAAGCGGCACGGATCGAGTCTAGATTCTTCGCATCAAATGCTATTCCAGCCGCCATAGCATGTCCACCACCACTGACTAAATGAGTGTTATTGTTGATCAATTCGGCAAGATTAAAGCTAGGGATTGATCTTCCACTGGCTTTTCCTTTCCCTGTTTCAGGATCAATCGTTCCAACAAAAGTTGGCCGATTAAACTGCTCTTTAAGTTTCCCGGCGGCAATTCCGACAATGCCAGGATGCCATTGATCACTAAAGATGAGAAGCGTGTAAGTGTTGGAAATGTCGAGCTGAGACGCTTGTGCAATCGCTTGCTCCACCATTTGCTCTTGCATCATCCGGCGCTCCATATTGAGTTCGTTAAGTTCCTTTGCTAGCGATTCAGCCTCTTCTTGAGACTCAGTCAAAAGAAGCTTTAGTGAAAGCGCCGCGTCATCAACTCTTCCCGCTGCATTAAGTCTTGGTCCAAGTTTAAAACCTACATCATAGGTGGTAACCCGACCAGAAATTTCAGAAACTTCTTTGAGTGCAACGAGCCCCTTCTTTTTTGTCTCCGAAAGTCGTTCAAGGCCAAACTTAGCGATAATCCGATTATCGTTTGTCAGTGGCATAACGTCGGCGATGGTTCCTAGACATGCTAAATCCAAAAAGTTTTTTCGGTAACTTGAGACGCCTTGAGGATCCAGTTCGCGTGTCAAACCTTCACAAAGACGGAACACAACCCCAGCCCCAGAAAGGTTACTGAATGGATATTCCGAGTCTGTTCGATGGGGATTTACAATTGCAGCCGCATTCGGAAGTGTCTCTTTGAGTTCGTGGTGATCGGTTACGACGACTGTCATTCCGAGACTTCTTGCTTCTTCAACCTGAGTATGAGCGGCGATACCGCAGTCGCAAGTTAAAAAAAGCTTCGTTCCCAATCGCTGAGCCTCGGCAACCGCAGAAAGGTTGATTCCATACCCCTCATTCATCCGGTGCGGAACGTGAGTATGAACGTCGCATCCAATTCGCTTTAGGTATCGATCCAGAATAGCCGCTGAAGTGACGCCATCAACATCGTAGTCACCATGAATAAAGATGCGCTCTCCTCGCTCCTTAGCACCAAGGATCGCATCCCGTGCACTTTTATAATCCGGAAGTAGAAATGGATCTCCAAGATCATCGAGCGAGGGATTTAGAAATTTATATGCATTTTGAGGATCGGAATAACCACGACGCACTAAAAGCTCGGCTACAAGTCTTGAAACTCCAAGCTCGCGCTGAAGAACAGAAATCTCTGCAGGGTTAACCGGCAAATAGACCCAACGCTTGCCGGAAAGTGAGAGATTAAGGCTCATAAACGGAAGCCGACAGATTACCTTCCGCTACACTATTCATCACACGATGTGTTCTCGTTATGCGACAGTTTTTGTTGAAGGGGAGCTTCTCAGTCATCTCGATCTTGAGTTTGAGGATAAGTTTGTTTTCCAGATGCACTACAATGTTGCGCCAACCCACGAGGTACCGATTGTTGAGGGGAATCGGATAAAGAGCGCAAGATGGGGCATCACACCTTGGTGGCAACTTCCTAATAAGTTGCTGTTCATCACCGTCGAAAACCTTCTCTCGAAGCCTACGTTCAATGAACTTGTCGATCATGGTCGCTGCGCAATGCTTTGCAGTGGCTTCTTCGAATGGCGAGAAGCAGAAGATGGAAAGAAGGTCCCCGTTTACTTTTCAAGCCCGCAGCATCCGATTCTCGCGTTTGCAGGATTGATCAAAAAACGGTGAGTGCTCTCTCATTACAACTACCCCGAACAAAGTCGTAGGTCAGTTTCACACCCGAATGCCATGTTTGCTGACGCCGGAAACGATCGAGAACTGGGTTAACGGATGCCGTGTCTATGAAATCGTAGACCCATTTCCTGATGACCAATTGACGGGCTGGGATGTCACGACTCGAATGAATTGTACGAAATATGACGAGAGAGACACGCTTAAGCCCTGTCCTTACGTGCCAAGCCAAGGGTCTCTTTTCAGTTAAAATTGAGCGATGGGAGCAACGCTATTGGTGCAAACGCCGGCATATAGTTGGCGAGAATGGTTGAAGAATCATCGAACCGATCGCGATGTACTATGCCTAGATCCCACTGACGCCACCTTCGGACAGCCGTGTCGATTTTCACTGATCCGAAGAGAGCGCCCAATATGGGAACGTTTCTATGGATCACTCGATCCAGGTCGGGCTCCTCACGTTTTGATCGCTTCTCTCATTGAAGGTCTGAGCATGGCTAGCGAAAATCCTTTAGTGCTGCTCCCACCATTTCGAAACAGTCCCGTGATGAGGCAGACACTGCAACTCATTTTTGATTTATCACGCGCTAAAGAAATGTTGATTCCCGATAGTGCAAAACTTCCTCGGTTTCGAACTCAGGTTGATTTCCAATCAATTGTTTTGGAAAAGGCACTTCCGAATGCCGTTCAAACTGCGCAAAGAAAGGCACAATGGATCAGCCTTAAAGAGCGCTGTGAAGACCATATCATCGATCTGCGTTCAACGATGATAGAAGGAGTGCGGCTTGGCTCCGGAGAAGTCGTTGACGAGCATCAAAAATCCAAGCTACAACTTGACGGTGCATTTGTTGAGATTGTTGGGTCTTCACTGTTCGTTGTGACTGATCAGGAGTTCGATGATGGAATCGTATCTCGGGCAATGGACTACACCCATACATTACGAGTGAACTTCGTAAGTCCGAAAATGTTCGTCGGCGTGCTTTGTGCATTTGCAAAGCAAAGTGGCGAAGATTTTGGCTTTGGAGAAGTTGAAGAGATAGACTTCGTTAATCTCCGCGCCAGAGTCAGGTGTACGGCAATTCCTCCCGTCCCCGTAAAGTCGCTTCGTCTGGGTAGTTTGAGAATAGATGAAAAAGGGAATGAGATCGGCGAACTCAAACCCTGGCAGATTTAGACCGCTTCAGCCAATTTCAATAGAAGCGACTTCGTCTGCTCAATCGATATACAAGCATCGGTAATGCTTTGTCCATAGACTAAGTTCGGTCTAATTGATTGCTTACCTTCAACCAAATGGCTTTCGATCATGACGCCCATGATCCCGTGCTCTGGGTTCTTTAGTTGCTGACAGATATCCTCAACGACAAGGGCTTGGTTTCGATGGTCTTTATTGCTGTTTCCGTGGCTACAGTCGATCATCACCTTTGGCGGCAGTCCGTTTTTCTTTAACTGGGTAACAGCATCTAAAACATAGGGTGCCGAGAAGTTGGGTCCCGTTTGGGTACCGCCGCGCAATATGACGTGACAATCTTGGTTGCCGCTTGTTCTGAACAAGCTCGAAACACCTTGCTTGGTGATAGAAGGGAACCAATGGGATTGGCGGCTAGAAATGACTGCCTCTACCGCCCGTAAAATATTGCCCTCAGTCGTGTTTTTGAAACCAACTGGCATCGAAAGACCGCTGCTTAGCTCGCGATGAACTTGACTTTCGGTCGTTCTTGCCCCAATCGCAACCCAACTCGTAAGGTCAGCAATATGCTGTGGCAGTTGAAGGTCAAGATATTCCGAAGCCGTAGGCAGACCCATTTCATTGATATCAAGAAGTAGCTTTCGTGCCGCTCGCAGCCCTTTGTTAATATGGAAGCTCTCGTCGAGGTCTGGATCATTGATAAATCCTTTCCATCCGGTTGTCGTTCTAGGCTTTTCAAAGTAGGCCCGCACAACAATAATCAATTGATCTTTGACTTGATCAACGATGGGCAGAATTTTCTCGCAATACTCAAGTGCACTCGCTGGGTCATGAATACTGCACGGACCAACCACGACGACCAAGCGATTGCTTCGTCCGTGAATGGTGTCCGCAATTTCCCGACGTGCTTTATCAACAACTTCTGCCGCCGATTCTGACAGTGGGTACTCCTCATGCAAAATCGCTGGAGGGAGCATTGGTCGCGCATCCGTTATCCTTAAGTCATCGGTGGGTTTCATACAGCTAGGCGAAGTAGGAGTATATCCACCAACAAGCATTGAATTGCCGGAATCAACGTAGAGAGAATTACTATGAAATTCGATATTCCATTTACAATCGCCAAAATTCTGCTAGGTGGCGGATTCTTAATCTTCGGTCTAAACGGATTTTTACAGTTCATTCCGGTGCCTCCTCCCACATCCGATAAGGCGAAAGCATTTCTTGAGATATTGACCTCGACCAAGTTTCTTGCGGTGGTAAAGCTATTGGAAATCGTCGGAGGAATGATGGTGCTTTCCGGTCGGCTGGCTCCTTTAGGTTTAGTCATCCTCGGACCGATTATCGTTTCGATTTTCCTTTATGACCTACTCATGGATCCTAAAGGTTTGCCCGTTATCCTGGTTTTCGCTGCTTTGGCCGGATATGTTGGTTACAAACATCGCGATGTTTTCGGACCGTTTTTTCATGTCCGCCATGATCAATGCACGTTTGTGCCTGGTGGAGAATCGACGCCAAAGCACGAATGCTCCCAGAGTTCAAGCCTTGATATTGGCTTAACTTTGTGTCAGAATATTCCTCGGATCGGTAGCTCAGTTGGTAGAGCAAGTGACTCTTAATCACTCGGTCCTGGGTTCGAGTCCCAGCCGGTCCACCATTCGCAGAAATTTCTATTACGTCATCTCAAACGTTTCCCGATCTTGATAAAAATATCGAAATGGGAAAATATGACGCTCTTGAGCTTTACTTCAAAAATAGCTCATCACAAAGTTTAACGCTGAGTTTTTCAGCAATAGAGGAAATCATCGGCGCGACTTTGCCGCAGTCTGCGCATGTCTACAGTGCTTGGTGGGCAAATGACAATTCTGGATCACATCCACACGCCGTTTGGCTAGTTGCTGGATGGAAAGTGGTTCACGCTGACCGTCGAGCTCAACAAGTGCTTTTCGAACGTTCGTAAAGTATTTCTTGCATAGTCATTTTTTTAATATCTCGGCGATGAGTGAGAAGATCAATCTAAGTCAGAAGTGGAAAATTGGTTTCTCAACATATTCCGAGGAAAATCCTTCTTAACTTTTCCATTCCAGTCTGGGTCATATGGTGCAGTGCAAAACTGGTAACTTTTAGGGATAAGTGGCAAGAATTGGATTTATTGGCATGGGAGTGATGGGGGAGCCGATGGCCGGTCACCTATTGAGTGCTGGAGGCGACGTTATAATCTGGAATCGCTCGGCGGGCAAAACAATTCGCCTCGCTGAACTTGGAGCGAAGGTCGCGAACACAATTGAGAACCTGGCCGCTCAGTGTGATGTCATTATCACATGTGTTGGCACGAGCCACGATGTTGAGGAGGTGGTCTACAAAGCTGCGAGTTCCGCCAAACCGGGAACCTTGATTATCGATCACTCAACAATAGAACCTAAAGTCGCTCAGAAGCTCGCATCGGAACTTAAAGAAAAGCACCTCGAATTCGTCGATGCCCCGGTTACTGGGGGCTCTGCAGGTGCTCAAAAGGGGACTCTTACAATCTTTCTCGGCGGATCAGAGACCGCTGTATCGAAGGCAGTCGAAGTAATCAAGCCCTACTCAAAACGAGCAGAGAGAGTTGGCGATTCCGGATCGGGCCAGATGATGAAATTAGCTAACCAGATTGCAGTTGGTGGAGCACTGATCGGACTTTCGGAATCTCTCGCATTTGCAAAGAAAGCTGGTTTAGAACCTCATCCAAGCCCACAGCATGATCGGAAGCGGTTCTGGCGGAAGCTGGGCCTTCGAAAACTACGGTCCAAAAATTCTAAATCAAGATTGGTCTCCTGGTTTCTCAGTTAAGAATCAGCGAAAGGATTTTGGCTATTGCGAATCTAGTGCAACTGAGATCGGGATTGATATCCCGATGACTGAGCTTGTGAATCGCCTTCTCGGAAAATTAGCAGAAAATGGACGTAACGAGGACACTACTGCCGCCCTCTTCGACGTCTATCTATCGGAAAAATGAATCTCGCCGTTTCTATGCAAGGCATCAGCAAGCGCTATGGCACCGTAGCGGCACTTGATGATGTCTCGCTGGAAGTGGAGAAAGGCACGATCCACGCCGTTGTTGGTGAGAACGGAGCCGGAAAAACAACCTTGATGAAAGCCCTCTACGGGGCAATGATTCCGGATTCCGGAGTGATCAATGTTTTAGAAAGCCGGGTCAATTTCAGCTCGTCAAAAGATGCGATCGCCCAGGGTGTTGGCATGGTCAGTCAGCATTACGGAATCATTGGCGAACTATCTAACCTAGAAAATCTTGTTCTGGGGGCGGAAGATGGAACCGTTCTTAAAAGGCAACAACTGATTCAAGAAGCACAGAGCCTTGCTCATTCGATGAATTTTGAGTTCGACTGGAATGCTTTGTCCGATACTCTCAGCCCGGCAGGTGGTCAGAAGTTAGAGATTTTGAAGTTGCTCTGGCGCAAAGCAAAAATCATGATCTTGGATGAGCCAACTGCAATGTTGTCGCCTCAAGATGCCGATGCCCTGTTTGCGAGCCTTCGAAAGCTCGTCGATGAGGGCACAACCGTGATTATTGTTACCCACCGACTTCAAGAAGTCTATGATTACTGCAAACGTGTTACTGTTTTGCGGGCAGGAAAAAAGGTCGCTGATCATATGGTGTCTCAGGTCGGGGCCGAACAACTTGCCAAAGAGATTGTCGGCGGGGAAGTAATCGAGCGAGCAACTCCGGAGGCAAATCTTGGGGAAGTCAAATTCAAAGTTCAAAACCTAACAGTAAAGAACTCCTTAGTCTTCCAGCAGTTTCGGAAGCAGATTTAGAGGTGCGGTCTGGTCAAATGGTTGGAATCGCCGGTGTAGACGGCAATGGGCAACGCGAGCTCTTTCATGCTATCGTGGGCGTCTCCAAGCAAGTTCAAGGGTCAATCTATTTCGAGGGTAAAAACTGGGACTTGAGGAGTACCAGCGAGCGATTGGTTGATGGACTGAGAGTTATTCCTGAAGACCGACAAACTGAAGGAATCATTGAAGAATGGTCGCTGACCGAGAATTCAGTATTAGGTTTGCAGCGACTGCCTGAATACAAAAAACTTGTTGATGCCATGACGAAACTGGCCGATCCGATGGCGAAACGGTTTTCAACGAAACTTGGACGCTAAATGATCCGATTTCGAGTCTGAGTGGTGGTAACCAGCAGCGATTTGTAGCTGGACGAGCTTTGGAAGTCAGTCCTGGACTGATTCTTGCGTTTCAGCCTGCAAGAGGGCTCGATCTCAATGCGACAACAAGGGTCTATCAAGGAATCCGGAAGGCTTGTAATGAAGGAGCCGCTGCAATTATTGTGAGCTTCGACCTGGATGAGCTTCTAGACTTTTGTGATGAAATCGTCGTGATGAATCATGGACGCCTGACCACTCCGGCACCCGGAAAAGGAAGAGATCGAGAAGAAATTGGGAAATTGATGGTGGGGGCAGAGTGAAGAAATTTCAAATTCCAATTTTCATTGTCGCCAGCATTTTGATTCTTGCGATCTCAATTTTGTCAGTCAAAGCGTCGATTCCCGAAGTTCTTAAAACGCTGATTACGGGCTCTCTCGGCAATGCAGCCGCAATTCGTGGCACTCTCAGAGAGATGACTCCACTGCTCCTTCTCGGTTGCTCGGTCTATATCGCGCTTAAAGCAGGGCTTTTCAACATCGGAGCGGAAGGTCAATTCGTGATGGGAGCTCCTATTTGGCGCAGTCACAATGCTGAGTATCGGTGGACCGTTGGGAATGGCTCTCGGTTGCGTTGTCGGTGCTGTTGTTGGTGGAGCCTGGGCTTTTCCTGCGGGGTGGATCAAGGCGTTTCGCAACGGGCACGAAGTCATCACTACGATCATGCTCAACAATATCGCAATCAACCTTACCAAAGCATTGGTTGCGGGTCCGTTTAAAGGAAAGGGACAACAATATCCAAGCACGTCGATGTTGACTCCCGATACTCAGCTCACTCCACTCGTCCAAAATCGGGAATTTTGAGATCAGTCATTCGCTGGTTGTTGGGGTGCTTGTTACCATTGGGCTTGCGTACTGGCTAAAGAAAACGGTAGCGGGTTACGAGCTAAGGGCAACTGGCGCAAATGCTTCTGCGGCACGTTTCGCTGGAGTGGAAACGAAGAAAGTGACGATGAAAGCAATGTTTGTTAGTGGCGCAATCGCTGGGCTAGCAGGAGCTTTGCAAGTTGCTCAATTCGACTATCGATTTACCGAAGGGACCGCTTCAGGGTATGGATTTGATGCTCTTGGGGTTGCGTTACTTGCCGGAAGCAATCCTGTTGCCCTGTTCGCATCTTCTTTCTTTTTCGGAATGTTAAATAAAGGGGGAGCCTCACTATTGCAACTATCGGTTGATAAAGGAATAACAACGGTAATCCTATCCATCGTCATTTTTAGTTTTTGCCGTTGTAAGTGCCAACCGAAAGAAGGTGAGCCATGGTTGATTTCCTCTTTCTGGTTATTCGGGTATCGGCTCCCTTGATCCTGATTGCGCTCGCGGGATACATGAGCGAGCGTGGTGGGATTATCAATATTGGATTGGAAGGGAAGACGCTTATGGCGTGCTTCCTCTGTGCGGCTGCCTCTCTCAAATTCGGCGCTGTGGCGGGTGTAATAGCCGGGATCGGAGGAGCAACTCTCCTTTCGATTCTTCATTGGAATCTCACCCAAACCTATCGAATTGACCAGATCATTAGTGGAATGGCAATACCTCTTCGCTGCTGGTGCGACAAGTTTCTTGAAATCGGAACATGCAGCTTCATCGATGACCGATGCGCAGCGGATTCCCGATGAACGTTTACTACGTTCTGGCTGTCATCGCTCCTTTGGCGTTTTGGTGGTTTGCCAACAACACCAGACTCGGGCTACAACATCGTAGCGTAGGAAGTGACCCAGACAAAGCGCGGCTGCTCGGTGTAAATCCTCAGCGTTTACGATTCATCAGCATGGCTTTTCGTTGGAACCTGTTGCGGTTTAGCCGGTTGCCTATTGGTTTCTGATGTCCAGACTTTCACCGACGGGATGACTTCGGGTCGAGGGTACATCGCGCTAGCAGCGTTAATTCTTGCAGGTTGGCGGCCACATTGGACTGGTGCTGCCTGTCTGCTATTCGGACTTGCCACCGCTGTTCAGATCAAGTTTAACGGCCAGTCGGAATCCCCAGCGAAGTCTACAAGTCTTTGCCCTATATCATTACTTTGATTGCCCTGACCGGCTTAGTTGGAAAGAATCGTGCTCCAGGAGGTCTCGGAAAAATATGATCGCTTTCATTTTGTTAGCCCCGCCAAATTCGGCTCAAGTCTTCCAAAAGTTAATTGACACCCACAATCAAATGTCAAGTTCTTCGGTCTTGGTCCGAGATGCCGTGAATAATTTTTTTCCAGTTGGTGCTACGTTCACGCCAACCACCGGAAGACTCACTTTGCCTACTCGAAGAATCGTTGAGCTTGGAGCTGGAAAGGCGCGCTTTTATGATATTTTGTTCGGACAAGTTGCTACGGAATCCCTAACGGTGAAAGATCCTGCTTCGAGTTTGATAAAGTTTTCTCCTGTGCACCGAGAGCCCCTTGGTTTTCTTCTTGACCCTTCAATTCGAAACTCTTTCTTAAAAGATCTTTCGAAAGCCAAAGGATGGACTGTAAACGGCTCTAACTCGTTGGAAAAGATAAACTCTCGACCTCAATAATCGAATTTGATCGGTATTACCGGATCACCAGTGTTCGGCTTCAGTTCAACAAGAACATCATTCAAGACTGGCAATTCAAGTACGTATCACCCTCTGATATAGCATCAATCCCTGCGAACGCCCGTAGTGTGCCCGGGTTAACCGAAAGACCGGTTTTGCCCGAAAAATCCAGTGGGAAGTCTATCTTTGCATGCGAGAAGATCTGGTCAGGAATGGCAAGGCTCAATAATGTCAAGGTGAAATCGGTCACGAAACCGAGGAAACTCACATCACAAAGATCAAAACAGATTTACTGAGTGAGTCGAGTTCAATGGGAACTTGGGAAATTTCGAACAGTCCGACAAAAAATTGCCGCGAAAGGAAAACCTGCGGTCAACTCCTCTCTCCAGATAAAGAGTTTGCAGATGAGCTTCGGAAGGCACGAATAGAACCCTCTCCACTCGCCATAAATTTGATTAATCGAAGAATTCCTTTCTTGGATCTTTTCCGTAATGCGAGCTGGTCAAGTTGAACGGGAATGTAAAAATAAAGGGGAAAAACTTCTTTATCGTTTCTCTTCAAAAGCTTGGAACAAACGTGAGAATTACGGCCGAAGAAAAAACGGGTCGGATTTCTGAATTGAGTGTTCTTCACCAAACGCATCGTTCAAATCTAACGTCAAAATGGACTATTCACCCCTTGAACGTTGATTTCGAAGTCTAATGCGTTCAAAAAGAGCAACAGCGGCATCAATCTGCGGATCTTCTGTTCCAGGCATTGCACTTTGCGGTGCTTTGGCAGTTAAGTCCGGTTGAATGGGATTTCCTTCAATCCTAACTCCTGAAGGCGTGAGATAATCTCCGACTGGAATTTGCAAGAAGAATCCATTTGTAGCGTCCATATAAGTCGAAAACAGAACTGCACCCGCAGAGTTGCTCCCTACAATCTGGATCTCGCCCTTTTCTGAATCGATTACCGTTTCGCCGTTTGCATTTACTTTCTTGCGGTATTGATCCTTAAGCGCGGCGGCAAAAATTTCGCTTGCACTCGCTGAACCAGAATTCGTAAGAATAATCACATTTCCCTTGAACTTAACTTCTTGGTCGTATGGATTCATGCGCGTGAACGCAAACGGAACCATGTCTGCCAACTTCTCAGGTTCCTTGTTGTATTTTTTTCGGTATCGATCAAGGCTTGTTCGGAAAAGCATTGAACCCATCGAGATGCGTTTGTCGAGGAAGTAGCCACCAAGATCCAGTAGATTGCTAACCTGCCCCCCACCGTTGAAACGTAAATCGACGATCAGATTCTCAGCTTTAACCGCATCACTCATCAAAGATGCGATGAAATCCTCTTTATAACCTTTCTCAAAAGAGTGAATCTTCAAGACGGCGGTTGAATTCGGTAACCACCGAAGCTCATCAGTTCTAATCGTCGAAAATGGTCGCCGGGTAATCTCGTAATCAAACGTCTTTCCGTTTGTTTTTTTGACTCGGATTTTAATTTTGCTACCTTCTGCACCCGTTGGCAATAAATCAGTTCCTACTGGTTGATCATTGACGTGTGTGATGATATCTCCCACTTCAAGACCCACATCGGCGGCCGGACTCTTTTCGATGACACGAGTAATTTGCTTTCCGAGCGGAACATTCTGCGATGAAACACCAATGCCAATTGATGAACCTGTTGCTCTCGATTTCCAAGTTTTTGGAGAAGCAAGCATGATGTGGCTAAACCCGAAATTCTTGAGTGCGCCCGTTAACGGCATCGGTGAACGATTCATCATCTGAGGCGGCTTCTAGTTTGGCGCTTTGATCCTGTAGAAACTTATCAAACTTCTTAAAGTCAACTCCAGGCACAAAAGCATCAGCTTCAATCAGAGATTTAACTTTCGCGATCACTTCAGCCCTTACCGAAGGCTTTTTATCAACCGTCTGAGCGTAAGGGGGACGTTGCAACTAACAGCCCAAAGAATAGGAGATGTTTTCGAAACATTTTCATACCAATACGCTCTTTTAGTCTTCGATGACTTCCACTTGAATACCGATTTGACGTATGATTCTTGCGACTTCTTCGCATTCCCTCTTGATCGGCGACATGTACAACCGATTTTCCGAGGTGATCGACTTCCCAAGTTTCAATTTCGGCCTCTTCTAGTGTGCAATGAGTGGCAATCATGAGAATCATAATCACCTCATCGTAGGTGTTATGCTCGTTATTGTAAACAACAACAACCCACCGATCTTCCTTGTGGACCGTTTCTTGGGTGTCAATCGGAGCCTCGATGACTTCAGCGGAGTTTAGTATCAATCGTTCCATTCTGGGCAAACTTCGGCTTTCACCCCAATCGATCTCATTACACTCGCAGCAATCTGACACTCTTCTTCCGAAGAGAAATGGATGGGGGCTTTACCGTAAGTGTGTGCTTCCCATGCTTCAATTTCTGCTTCCTCAACTCCGCACTCGGTTGCGGCCATTATTGTGATCACCACAAGATCAAAAGGTGTGACATCATTGTTGAAAATGACAGTCATCCACCGTGCAGAGCGTACGGAGGACTCATTTTCAACTGGACTCGTGATTGTTTGACTCATTCTGCTTTGGTTTTCTTAGAAGATTTACAATAAGAGCGATCAGGAGCACACAGGGAATAAAGTGCAAAACTGATCTCGACTTATAGTTTAGACGAATTTCGGGGGTATTCGGTGCACAAGAAATCTTGCGCCAGCCGTTCTCAGATTCAATTTTCACTCCAGGCGTTGAGGATGAGATCCAAGCAAAGTATCGATCACGAATCAAAATTTCGGTTGCACCATTTGGCTTGATGATTTGATGATCATATCCGTCATAGTAAATTTCGGCATTTCCATTGGATTCGATTCTCTTGCCGCTAACTTTAAAGTCCCCAACCCTTGAGACTCCAAGGTCGGCAAGGTTTTCAGGCTGCTGACCCCGATACAGCATCATGTTTCCATTCTCAGGAGGAGCCGGCTCGGTACCAATAGTGACTTTGAGTTGATTTACGAACGAACCATCCAAAATTGAATCGTAGCCAAAAGCGTCATGCACTCGTTGAATCGATGCGAGATTTGGTGGAAATTTAGCGGGTGGCGTCACGGCTAGATTCCACGCCTTCGAAGCAAATGCACTTCTTTCTTGGGTCAATTCCACTTTGGGAAGCTCTACTGGATTTCCGGTAAGAACGAAGGGAAGACCTGCAACCGTACCAACAACAATTGCGACCCAAGGAGTCTTCATTTTTAAAGTAGCGGCGATCGCTAGGGAACCTAGAATGGCAGAAAAAGCAATCGAACCTAGATAGGGTTGCGTTGTTACGGCAATAATCTTGGTAAGTTGTCCTTCGTCAGATTTTGCGAGTAAAGAACCAAGTTGATTTGTAATGTTAAATCCAAGTGCAAGCAGAAGAAGGGGAACCAGACTGAGCAATAGCCACTTCTTATCCTTTTCAAGTCGTCCGAACAACTGATCGTATCCGATTGCAATCAATGGCAACATCCCAATTAAGAAAATGATCAATGCTCTCCCCGGTGATCCTGTTGCAGACCAACCCGGAAAATAAAAGAACAGTAATCGATTTAGAGGACTGCCAAACGCAAGTAGCAATCCAACACCAGAAAGAATGAGCGGAAAAATGCCTTTTCGGTTTACTAGCCCAAACAAAGCAAAAGTTAAACCAATCGGACCGAGCCACAGTGCTGACTCTGCCGGATTGGAATTTGGTTTTGTATACAGCGGCCAGTACCCAGTAGCAAGCCCTTCAGGAACGATTCCGCTTGTGTCTCCTTTGAATTTCGGATGAACAAGGCTCAACGCTTCGAATCCGGCGAGAGACCCACCGATATAGGCTGAATATCCTTCTTCTGACGGGATGTTCTTGCGGTGGCTTGTCGATGAGTTTTCCAACACTGGGGCAAGAATTGGGTATGCGACCAATAGTCCAACCAGAAGGCCGATACAGGTTTGCCAATTTCGGGATCGGAATAGCTCGATAGCGCTGGCAATTCCTCCGATGATAAGCCCGTAGGCGGCAAACTGTAAATGCCCTGCACTCAGCATTAAGGCAGTTGAACATCCTACAGTAACAAATCCTCGCGTTCTATCTCGATCAAAAATGCCAACAAGAATCCAGGGAATCCAAGCGACGGTAGTCGGAACGGACGCTAGTGGAGCCCAAGCGACCATAAATTGTGAACATGAAAAAATACAGCCCGCAAGCAAGGCGCCTTCTTTGTTGGCTTTAAGGAATCTTGACCAGACATAGACTCCAATTCCAGCGATAAATCCATGGACAACTCCAAGCAGAAGCATCTTCAATGAAGTAGAGCCAGGAATGAACGCAAACAAAATATGAAGTGGGTAAAAAGCCGCCGATTGACTATTTGCGGCTAAGGGTTGACCACAAAGTTGGTAAGGATTCAACCAAGGAGTTTCACCTTTACGCCACGCATCAAATACTAGGTCTCTCCACGGCCAAAACTGGAGAACGCCGTCCGCCTGAAGAACATCCCAGCCGTAACTGGGTTTCGGCGCTGTGTCCGAAATCATGGTTTGGATATGGTCTGTCGGACCAAGCTGCCTTCCGGTCAGAATCGCAGGAAGGAAAGGGATCAGCGCAGCGAAAAGAATTACCAGAATTGGAAACCAGCGCGCTTTCACGGCAATAGTTTAGCAGTAAATAATCTGCTGCTTTGCTTTTGCGTGATTGGGATCAACGCTCAGAATGTACTTCATGTGAGCACAGGCCTCTTCGTACATGCCGAGCATCATCTGAGTCATCGCAAAGTCAAATCGAATATCAAGATTTGTCGGAAATTCTCTCGCCAGTGCTTCAAGGGAAAGAAGTGAACCGTCAAAGTCACCGATAAACCCCTGTATCAATGCCATCTGATACCTAGCATTCATATGCTTCGGGTCTGCGGCAAGAACTTGAGACAGCTGAGCCTTTGCCCCTTCGTAATCACCGTCGCAACGAAGTGCAAATCCCCTTTGATAAATCGCCTCGATATCCATTGATCTTAGAAATCTGTTGCCGCTATTCGGTCTTGTGCATGCAAGTATAACTCAAAAGTAAAACAGCGGAGATATTCTCTCCGCTGTCAATGTCACATTTAAGCGGTACCCGGTTCTAATCTTGGAGGCTTAATCGTTTGACCAGTGGGCTTTTCAATTTCCTTTGTTGATTCCACCGGAGGTGCGGGATCTACAGGCTTCTTGATTGGTGGCAGTTCTTCGTTACGCATGACAGCTAGGAACTCCTCCCGATCAAGGGTTTCTCTTTCAAGAAGTGCCTTCACAACGCCATCGAGTTGCTCACGATGTTCGGTTAGAATGTCAGTCGCTCTTTGATGAGACCGCTCCACGATTTGCTTAACTTCTTCATCAATTTGCTTGGCCACTTCTTCAGAGTAGTTTCGCTCCTCGTAATAATCTCTTCCTAGGAACGGATTCTCTCGGTTGCTTCCAATCGCAAGCGTTCCGAGTTTCTCAGACATTCCATACTTGGTGACCATTGCCCGCGCGATTGCGGTAACCCGTTGAAGATCGTTTGATGCTCCAGTCCACACTCGATTGTAAACAATCTCTTCCGCAACTCGTCCGCCAAGCAGGCAAGTAATGTCATCGATAAGTTCTTCCTTACTAACAAGATATTTGTCTTGATCAGGCAACTGCCAAGTCGATCCTAATGACATTCCACGAGGAAGAATCGTCACCTTGTGAACTGGGTCACTGTTCTCAAGAAGTTCTCCAATAACCGCATGGCCCGCTTCATGGTAAGCAATCACTTCTCGCTCAATGCCATCCATAATACGGCTTTTTCGCTGGGGTCCAGCGATGACTCTATCGAGTGCCTCTTCAAGATCTGCCATTCCAATCTTGCTTCGACCACGTCGAGCAGCAAGCAGAGCTCCTTCGTTCAGCGTATTTGCAAGGTCTGCACCCGTAAATCCTGGGGTTCGTTTTGAAAGGGTCTCAAGATCAACATCTGAATCAAGCGGTTTACCTTTCGCATGAATCCCTAAGATCATGTTCCGACCTTTTTGGTCTGGAGCATCAACAACAATTTGTCGGTCAAATCGACCAGGTCGAAGCAGTGCTGGGTCTAGAACATCAGGTCGGTTGGTCGCTGCAATCAGAATGACCCCAGAATTCGGGTCAAAACCGTCCATCTCTACAAGAAGTTGGTTAAGAGTCTGTTCGCGCTCGTCGTGACCGCCACCGAGACCAGCTCCGCGCTGTCGCCCGACAGCGTCGATTTCATCAACAAAGATGAGGGATGGTCGGTGCGCTTTTGCAGTCTCGAACAAGTCGCGAACACGGGCAGCACCCACTCCAACGAACATCTCAACAAAGTCCGAGCCTGAAATGTGGAAGAATGGAACGCCTGCTTCACCTGCAATGGCTCTGGCTAAGTGAGTTTTACCGACACCTGGAGGGCCTGAGAGCAAAATGCCTTTTGGAATTTTCGCACCAAGTGCGGCATATTTCTTGGTGTTTTTGAGGAAGTCAACGACTTCATAAAGCTCTTGCTTCGCCTCGTCAATCCCTGCAACGTCTTCAAAAGTGACTTTAGGTCCATTTTCACCGACTCGCTTTGCTTTGCTCTTTCCGAAGTTCATCGCTTGCGATCCGCCAGCTTGAGCAGCCCGCATAAACAAGAAGTAGAACAATGCTATCGTAATGACGAGGGGTGCCAAGAACCCAAGAAGGCTGGCGAAAGAAGTACCTACAGGAGGTCCAACGGCCTTAAATGGGATTTGTGACTCATCAATCTTTTTGAGCGTTCCTTCAGCAGCCTTGTCCGATCTTTCAACATGATTAAAGACATAAGACTCTCCGCTAGATAGCTTTCCGCTTAGCTCCGTTCCTTGCCATTCAATCGACTCAATTTCCTTTCCAGAAAGTTTCTTAAAGAATTCGACGTTGTTTAGTTCCTTCGGGGCTTTTCCGAAACGAAGGTTGCTAGGTTGCATCAAAGCCAGAACAAGGAAGCCCACTAAAATGAGTGAGACCACGATCAAGATGGCGGTTCGATTATTTTTCAATGTCTCTCCAACGGTTTATACGCACTTTTTACGCTTAATCGTGCAACTGCGTTTCTCTTATATCGGTTCAAAAGACAGGACAAGCACATGCTCATCACTGAACTTCTTATCTATTCTGTTCGATAAACAGACTCCAGGTGCCCAAATTGGTCCAAGAAAATCGCAAATGACAGGTAAACGGACCCTAGCAGCAGCCGTCAGCTTTGCTTCCGACAACAAATCGCTCAGTTTCCGAGTTCCCTCAAATCCTAAGGGTTGCATTTCATCTCCGGTTTGCGCTGAACGAAAATAGAGATCACCTCGGATTTCACTTCTGCTCACTTCAACTCGAAGAGCGGTTCGTGAATTTTGAACTTGAGAAGTCGGAGCATCGAAAGCTGAAATCTTCCAACCAAACTCTTCGCTCTCAGTCTCGCCTGGTTTGGTAAGTTTAAATCGAAATGGCTCGGTGGGTTGCAAATGCCTAAGATGTAGTTTGTCAGCTGACCATTCTGCAACAACGTTTCCGCCCTCAGCAGTTATAGATCCGTTTGTGCCGTTTGCAAATCCTTCGGCCACTAACTGCGTTTGAGAATAATCGAGAGATTCGCCTAGTGCTTCAACCGCGAGTCGAACCGCTCGTTTGAAGAGTACGGGTGGAAGAGATTCCAACTCTCTTCGCCAAAAAGCCATTTCAACGTCTTTGGTCAAAAATCCTAAATCGCCATTCAGAGGCATCTCGGCTCGCTCAAGTGCTGCGGCTGCGGCGCCGTTAAGAAATTGATCTTCTTCTGCAATGATGCTAGCTGCTCTAGCAATTGCCGACTCAGCTGCAGGGTTAATCAGCTCAATTTCAGGCACGATTCGATGTCTCAACCTTGCACGGGAAAACTGAAGCTCGTCGTTGTTGGGATCATCATGAAACCAGAGACCATGTTCCTGGCAGTAACTACGAGTTTCCGCACGAGAAAACGGAAGCAGCGGACGGACGATATTTCGTCGTGATGGAGGTATTCCGGCAAGGCCAGAAGGACCAGACCCACGAATGAGATTGAACAGAATCGTTTCAACGTTTTCTGTTTGAGTGTGAGCAGTTGCAATCTTTGTGCATTCAAGCCGTCTTGCCGCTTGCTCCAGAAAATTGTAACGAGCCATTCTTCCCGCTTCTTCGATCCCGATTTTCAACTCTTTCGACATTTTCGGAACATCGGCTCGTCCGGAAACAAACGGAATATCCAACTCCTGACAGAACGCTTCACAAAGCGCCATTTCTTTATCTCCTTCGGCGCGCTGTCCGTGGTGGAGGTGACCACCTATTACGTTGAATCCCCCTTGTTTAAGCAAATGTAAAAGGCACGTACTGTCGGCGCCCCCGCTGTAACCAACCAAGATCAAATCGTTCTGGTCAACCAAACTGGTTGCCGATAGATGATCGAGAAGTCTTTGAAGCACATTCAGGAGCGTACCGCGTAGAACCTCGGGTGAAAAGGGCACTTTGCTGGATTCGGAGAGATCTGAGATTATCAGACCATCGAGCCTTGACAATGGCTACCGAAGCCGCTGAGGAAGTTGCCATCGTTTTCATCTTTGACACCGAAATTCTTGATCATCTTGAAGATAAAGATGATCGGCGGTTGACTTTTATCCATCAATCTCTACTAGAGATTGATGAGAAACTAAAATCTTTGGGCTCTCAACTGGTGGTTCGAATAGGGAATCCTATCGATGAGATTCCTAAACTTGCTCAGGAACTCGGTGCAGATGGAGTTTTCACGGCACATGATTTCGAACCCTACGCACTTAAGCGTGATGCCGAAGTGAAACGACGACTGGTTAGCAAAGGAAAGACGTTTACCACCTGTAAAGACCATATCATCCGGCAGAAAACCGAAGTTTTGAGTCAGTCTGGCACGCCATTCCGAGTCTTTACACCGTACAGCCGAGCTTGGAAAAATACCCTGATTCCTGGTAGAGACCTCATTGATTACAAGCCAGACCTTTCTAAGCTGATCAATACAGACGATTATCAACAAGGTTGGTCGATGGAATCGATTGGTTTCGTCCAAAACGATTTGTGGCTAGAAGCTGGCGAGGACGCAGCACTTAGGCGGCTAGATGAGTTTCAAAAACACATTGACCAATACGGCGAAATGAGAGACTTCCCGGCGGTCAACGGGACTAGCGGTCTTTCAGTTCATCTGCGCTTCGGAACTGTTTCAATCCGTGAATGCGTGCGACGGGCACTACAAAGAAGCACAAACGGAAGTGAAAAATGGTTAATGGAGCTCATTTGGAGAGACTTCTATCAGGACATTCTTGCCAATTTCCCCCATTCAGTTGATTCTTCCTTCAATCCTATTTACAAAGACGCCGAATGGCCAGGATCGGAAGAGCACTACATTGCCTGGGAAGAAGGGAAGACCGGATATCCAATAGTCGATGCCGCGATGCGATGTTTTAATGCAACTGGTTGGATGCACAATCGACTCAGGATGATTGTAGCGTCGTTTCTAACGAAACACCTTCTCGTCGACTACAAACGGGGAGAGGCATACTTTGCCCGAAAACTTCTTGATTTTGACTTAGCCAGTAACAACGGCGGATGGCAATGGGCGGCTTCGACTGGGTGTGATGCTCAACCGTATTTTCGAATCTTTAACCCGTACAATCAAAGCGAGAAGTTCGACACCGATGGGGAATTTATCCGCACTTGGGTTCCAGAACTCGCAAGCGTGAAAGGGAAGGATATCCATCATTCCGGTCCAATGACGGCCAAGATGCTTGGCTACCCAACCCCAATTGTGGACCATGAGTTTGCCCGAAACCGATGTCTCGAGCAATTTAAAGCCTGGAATAAGAAAGACTAGCGAACCTGTCCAGTGTTAAAGCTGCGCTCAACCGTATCATTCGGATCGGTCGAAACCGGATGATCACGCCAGAGCCAACGCATCATATCTGGAAACACTAAGCTAAAGAATCGCTGACCGTGGTTATTCATGCCCCACGTGTAATTGAGGTCGTAACCTTTCCTTTCGAGGGCCTCCTTCATTCGAACATTGTTGAGGAACCAGTCCCAACGCGGGTCGTATTTACCGTCTCTCATGCCGCGATTATCGTTTCGTCCTCCGCAGAGATAGACCCGAAGTGGCTTCTTTTTCGCCTTGCTGACGATATCTGGATATGCGTCGCCTCCACGAATATTGGTAAAGCTTCCGACATTACTAAGCACTTTTCGAAACTCATTTGGTCGATTCCATGCGACGGTGAAAGCAGCAATTGCTCCCGAGCTTGAGCCACCTATCCCCCGATCATCCGGATTATTTGAGATGTTGTACTCCTTTTTAAGCGCAGGCAAAAGCTCATCACAGATGACCCGCGCATACTTGTCATCAAGCGCGTTATACTCGACTCCCCGGTTCGTAAATCCGTCGCCCCAACCTCGCTGAGGGCTTGGCTCGTCTTGCTGTGGAGTTCGACCTGGATTGATAAACACACCGAGCATGACCGGAATTTCACGTCGATAGATTAGGTTATCCATGACGTTTTGCGCTTGCACATCTCCATTCTCTTGCTTAAATGCCTGGCCGTCTTGGAAAACCATCAGGCGGGTTGGAATGTTCGGGTTGTATTGAGAAGGAACGTAAACCCAATAAGTGCGTTGGGTACCTGGATAAACGTTGCTCGGTAAAACAAACGGTCCCCGAATCTCTCCTTTTGGAACTCCTTCGTAGCTCTGAAGGTCGGGGTTTCGACGGTATTGTGAATCTGGGTTTGGAGCTTTTTGTTGGCTGATACTCAAAATAGTTGACGTAGCAACTACTCCAGTTAAAAACGCTATTACCACTCTGTTGTGACCCATGCCTGATTTTTACCTGCTGGTAACATTGAACCATGTTTAATTTTTTCAAAAACAGACGAGCCAAACAAGAAGCAAAGTTGCTTGAGATGGTCGAAAAGTATAGACTTCTTAGAGAACAGTCCGTTAAACAAGAGCTTGGAATCGATCCAGATTATGTTGAATTTGACGGAAAAGAGCCAAATTTAGAATCATTTTTATTGGCGGGCTACTGGAGTGATTGCAAAGATGGTTTTATTCAATCTCCTCTAGAATTTCATTTTAGAGTAAACACTGACGGAACGGGAGTTGTTGTTTGGGAGCGCATTTTTGGCGGGACAACTACTCAATCTTTTGAATATGAACGTCTCTCAGTAAATTCTTGGAAGTACCGATATACTTGCGAACCAGGAGATGAAATGCTCGACGATGATTCTTTCATGGACCAGTACGAATTTTCAAAAGAGGAATTGCAGTGGGTTACGGAGACATTTGAGCTGAGCCAAAAACTTGAAACGGAGAGTGGAAAAACTTTTTACGGAGTGACTCCATTTCTTGGCTATCGCAATATTTTTAAAGAGTTTTGAATCTAAACGCTTCGCCTTCGGAGGCATGATGGAAACGCTCACGACGTGTGTTGATATCTCAAACTGACGGAACTTTTGAACCGCTAGAGTTGACTCGTGGATTTCTGCGGAGGATGGCTTCCGGAATCTTTTCCAATCGTAACGGAGTCCGATTTCCTGGACAGGCGTCATCCATTCGATTGAAACTAGGCAAACTATCAAAGTTTCTGGTAACTAATCTTCTGGAGCAGCACCTTCTCACAAAATGGGCGTGCTTTCAGTTAGAAATTCGAGGAGAGCGGTTCTTGCAACTTCATAGCGATGATTGGTAGCGGATAGGGGTCCGTAAGGTGTCCATGTTCGAAAATCACCAATTCGTCGTTTACAACTGGCCAGTTTGACAGAATTCTATCGAGTCCATTGTTGGCACCAGATTTTGTTCTAGACGCCGCAAATGGCTTTGCGTTCGTAGGTAGCGGAACTGGATTTGCTCCAGAGCTGGACAAGATCGAAAATATTCAGATTCAGGGTCTGGGTTACAATAGCGGAGAGGCGTTTCAATTCACATTTGACAATCTCGCCATTGTGCCCGAGCCGACTTCAATGATGATTCTTGGTTTGGGTGCTGTCTCTCTACTTAAGAAGAGAAGAAGCTAGAATCACTCAAATGGCAGATCGACTGGCGGTTTTGGCTTTTCGATCTGCCTCCTTCCGGAATTCCCTTTAGCGAGGGCGGCGCATTCGAAAATCGCGACGAGGTGAATTCCTAGGGCGAGAAATCCTCCCATCAGGGCGATCATGGTAATGTTCGCTTCTCTCGCAACTATTAACTTTGCGAATCCTTTGAAAAGGGAACCTTCCCAAAGAAGGAAACCTACGATCATCATCCACGAGATCATGTAAATGCCACCCTTAACTGTTTTGCCGATGGCGATATGACCCGCTCCTGGAAGGATCACTGAAATGACGGTTGCCCAAGTAGCGGTTGCAGCAATATCTCCATCTCCGATGAAAATATCGCTCTCAGCCGCTCTCAACTGATCCTCTAAGGAGCCGGTTTTCACTTGGTTTAGGGCAACTTCCCCAAGCTTCCGATCAATTTCAACGCTTTGTGGGTAGAGCTTTCGGGCTCGCTTCAAGACTTCCTGGGCACCTTTGAGGTCTTTCTTGGCAATCTTAAGATCGGCGGAAAGAATTAGAACTTCTGCATCATTGGGATTAGATTTCTCGAGATCTTCAACGATAACTTTCGCCTGCTCTAGTCGATTTCCAGTGAGATGCGCATGAGCAAAGCGAATCTGCTTTTCCAACTCTTCTCCTGCAAGGGGTTCACTCTGATGAGGCAGTTCCGCAGGTTTGATCGCTTCAACTTCTTGTGCTTTAAGCTGTTCGAGTTGAGTAGTCAGTGCCTTGAGGCGATACGACAATGCTTCGCGGATATCTGGATCGCTGGACGCACTGAGTTTCGCAGTCAAACGCTGAATTTCGTCCTTGATCTCCAGAATCGTCGCCATGTATTGCTCGCTATTCGACTAAGTCAGGGTTAGTCTGAACAGACTCCCAAAGCGCTTCAAGATCATAAAACTGCCGTTGCTCTTCTTTCATCACATGAAAAACGACGTCGCCATAATCTTGCAGAATCCAACCCGAACGTTCGCCCTCGGTTCTGTGTGGTTTTAGCTTATGCTCGATCAATTTCTCGGCAACTCGCTCAGCAATCGCATCAACGTGGCGGTCACTTGTTCCAGAGCAAACCAAAAAATAGTCAGCTACAGACGTTTTCTTTCGAACATCGAGAATTTCGATCCGCTCGGCTTTCATGTCGTCAGCGGCTTCCCGGATCAATTCAGATTTTTGTGTTGAAGTCATTGGTAAAGTTTATTCTTTTTAATATAGTCCACGATTTCCGGCGTGGTGAGTTTTTCTATCGGCATCTTTCGCAAAAGACGATCTCGAATGTCAGAAGAGGAGACTTCCCGTGGTGGCATTTGGATTAGATCGACCTTTTCTCGGACCTCCTCGGGGAGTCCTCTCAGGAGGTCATCTTCCGCTACCGGTGGTCTGGCGGCGACCGCAAGTCGGCAAAGCCGCAGAATTCGTTGGGGATTTTTCCAATTTGGAAATCCTTTGAGAGCATCTGCTCCTAGGATAAACCAGTATTCGCCGGGATGGACCATCTGAAGCTCGCCTAGGGTATCGACCGTATAACTCAATCCTCCTCTGGTAATTTCCATATCGCTCGTTGCGATCTTGGGATTCCTCTTTGCGAGCATGTTAACCATCTCAAGCCGTTGCTTCGGATGAACGGCCGGTTTTCCTTGCTTAAACGGATTTGTGTTTGCAGGAAGAATGATGACTTCATCCAGTTCAAGCGTCTGAATTGCGGCTTCGATGATCGCCAGGTGTCCGAAGTGAGGCGGATCGAACGTGCCGCCAAGAATGCCAATTTTCATCTTTCGTCAGTAAAGTCGAACTCAAATTCGCCGATCGAAACCGAGTCTCCTTCTTCAATTCCTTCCTTTCGTAGTTTTTCGATAATGCCAATTCTTTCCAATCGCTTCTGTAAGTATCGAACCGCATCTCGGCTCTCAAGGTCCGTCATCGCAATCATCCGCTCTAGGCGCTTGCCAACAACTCGGAAACCTTCTTCCTCGCGGATGACTTCCCAATAATCTTCATTCTGCTTTTGCAACGCTGGAAGCATCACTGGAATTTCTTCTTCTGGCATCGTTGCTTCAACTGCGTCGGTAATGGCGTTCAATAATGGATCAAGCCCTATTGATGAATAACCCGAGATAGGGAAGATAGGGAAGCCAAACGGCCTGAACTTTTCCGCAAACTTCTCTAATTCTTCCGGTGCAATCAGATCGATCTTGTTTAGTGCAACGATTCTTGGCCGAGACCAAATTTCCTCGGAATAAAGCTTCAGCTCTTTCTCAATGATCTTGAAGTTTTCGACCGGATCAGATTCATCCATCGGCAAAAGATCAACGACATGAACAAGAATTCGGGTTCTTTCGACGTGCTTTAGAAATTGATGACCAAGCCCAATTCCTTCGCTTGCACCCTCGATCAGACCCGGCATA
The DNA here is from genome assembly GCA_037367405.1 of Ottelia alismoides. Classification (NCBI taxonomy): domain Eukaryota; kingdom Viridiplantae; phylum Streptophyta; class Magnoliopsida; order Alismatales; family Hydrocharitaceae; genus Ottelia; species Ottelia alismoides. Next base: position 55,593 of record JAZKJV010009673.1, on the reverse strand, counting down.
TCGGCAACGGTGTAAGTCGTATCTCGGAAGGAAACGACACCCAGGTTTGGAACGATCGTTGTGAATGGGTAGTTCGCGATCTTTGGCTTCGCTGCTGAAATGACGCTGATTAAAGTACTTTTTCCAGCATTTGGCATTCCAACGAGGCCGACGTCCGCAAGCAGTTTAAGCTCGAGCTTGACGACGACTTTCTCGCTCGGACCGCCTTTTTCAGCAAAGTTCGGCGCCTGGCGCACCGAGTTGACGTAGTGCTGATTGCCGTGTCCGCCGCGGCCGCCCTTAGCGATGACGAACTTCATCCCGTGCTTCGTAAAGTCGATAATCACTTCGCCGGTTTGCTCATCAGTGACCACAGTTCCGACGGGCAATTTGATCGTTAGATCCTTGCCGTCTTTGCCGCGCTTGTTGCCCAGTCCATGAACTCCACTGGATGCCTCATAGTGATCGAGAAGTTTGAAATCGTAAAGAGTTCGGCGCCCTCGGTCGGCAATGAGGATGATGTCGCCACCACGTCCGCCATCAGCACCATTCGGTCCGCCTCTGGGAACGTGTTTTTCAGTATGGAACGCGACCGCGCCCGATCCACCTCGTCCGGAGGTGAAGGTGACAATCGCCTCGTCGAGGAACATTCTGAAATGTTACCCTTTTTTTGATTAACATGTGTCTACGTTGCTCTAGGATGCACGTTAAAAAAGCGTGAAGAGAGTCCATTTGTTTCCATATTGTCGCATAAATATTGACCGGAAGACTTATAATCGTTCTAGATCCATGACTCTCAAAATCCCTCCTTGCATTATCGGAACCAGTAATCCAGAGAAGCAACAAAGTCTCTGTGAAGCTCATGTTGCTGACTATCTTTTTCAACACAGTAGAGCAAGTATTGAACTGCCTCTCGCTGAATCCAAAATCAATAAATATTACGGCAATCATGGGGCCTTAGTTTTTCAGGCACTGCTCTGGCATTACGAAACATTAAGTTATTTTTACAGTCGATGCACTCGCCACCATGGACCTAACCCGGTTCAGAGAAGGACCGACTTTGTGTCTCTAGCAATCAGTAGAGATCTGGGGATTGACCCCGCACTTGCAAACGACCTGCCTACCAAATACCGTGGCGGATTTACTTCGTATATTGTTTGTGCAAAACTTGAAGAGCAAGAAACGAACGTTTACCGAGCTGACTTTACCGTAACAGACAATCAGTTGAAGCGACGTGGCTTTCTTTTTATCGAATAACGGCATCAAGCTTTTCAACTATAAGCGTCAGGAACTCAATGTCTGCTGGTAATTCACCCAATATCTGGTTTTGCAGGTCTTCTTGCTCGGCTTGATTAAGTTCTGGGCACACTTGTTCTAAGGTCATTCCAGCTATTTTTAACTTAGACATTAACTCGTAGCGAATCCGTATCGATGCGATATCCGGGCGCTCAGCCAGACGGTTAGAAACAGCCATAAATCCATTATGCGTTGATTTTTCAATTTCAGTATGCACAAAAATGCACATTTATGCTCACTGATGGCACACATGCTGTCACATTATGCAAAAATATGAAATAGAAAGTAAAAACATGCATTAAAATGCATGTGTATGCATTTTACGCCAGGGGGTATGTAAATTGAGTAGAAAAAGTGGTGGCGGGTTCTCTGAAACTGGACTTTGGAATGAGTTGCTTGCGTCGCTTGCGAGTCGGCGCACGACTTTTAACAGTGTTTTTCGTTCCGCTTTTTATATTGAAAAACCATCTCGCTCTAATTTAGATTCATGGAAGCAAGGCAAAAAGAAAATGATCGAGTTGGACGACAAAGGTGTCGAATGCCTACTTCCTCAAGATCGAAAAAGCAAAGAGTTATTGGTTGTTGATGTACTCGTTTTTTTGTCGATTCGATTGATAAGCGATGGATTGTGGACTGCCGAGCGATTGAAGGAAATTGAGGAAACGGATGTTTCCAGTGATCGCTTTCTGCAGGATGTTCATGCTTACGCCAAATATTCTGGAGTACCTAGAGCAAGCTCGGCTCTGCAATTATTGGCACCCATTTCCAACTCCGACTCCTTTCTTAAAAGGCCTATTCCCATCGGTCTTGTGCATCTTTGCGAAAGTCTTCCTAAACATCACGCTGAGTATCTCATGTCGCTATGGACAGCATTCCGCAAACCGGAATTTTCTGAATCTGCTTCGGTTGCGTTGCGACTTGAGATCAACAATCTTCTTATTTCCCCAAACAGTGGTATTCGAACGGCTAGCTTCACGGTGCTTGAGTTGTTAGTAGATGAAAATGTTAAGGAGTCTTAATAAAAGCATAATAATGATTATCAGAAAATTAAGCGGAGAGCAAAAAAATTTAAGACTCTGTATATTGATAAAAGTGAAACTCTTCCCCATTACCATCATCGCCTTACTTTCGAATCAGATTTTCGGACAAGAAAATGTAAAAGTCGCCGATCCTGCGCCAACCAAAGCTTCTGAGATTCAAGTAAAGATCGTGCCTGTACATGAGCCGTCTGCCCAAAACGGAACGGTTGCGCTAGTTGTTCCATTCAAATTGATCTTAGAAAGGGCCAATCAACAATATCCCGAAAGGAAGTCCGATGATGTGCTAACTATCACAAGAATTGGAGCAAAAGATTCGGCTGGTAAAGCGGTGAAAATTGTTGCGGTCGGTGTAGGATCTTTCGAAAACTTTGACAAGCCAGATGGAAATAGCATCCTCTATCTGTATTTGGAAAAGGCGACTGCCGAAGTGCCTGCGATCACAGTGTTGACAGACTTTGGAACGGTTCAAGTCAACGAAGCGAAGATTGACGAAGCGGTTGACCCAGCGACGCTTCCTCGTCCTCAGACCATCAAGCTTTTAGGATTTCAACCAGCTGCTCCGCTACTCGACGGAACAACTGGTGCAGCCTATCAGTTAGGTCTTGATCTCAGGATTTCAAATTCATTGAATTTAACTGGAGTATTGTCTAGCTCCTTTCTTGACAAACAAGCTCAGCTCAATTTAGGTTTCAGAAATGAAAACCTTTCCCTTAATCTGGCTTCAAATCAGTTATTTACTAATCAGCTCGCGACCGTTGGCTACGAAAGATCAAAAGTATTCGCGTTCGATCCTTCGATGACATATCGGGGTCAACTACAGGGTCCAGAGTTTCTGAGTGGCGGAATCTATTATGCCCAGCAGTTGAGACTGGATTCTAGAATCTCGGAAGGACGAAGTCTCGGTCGAGGGATCTATGCCACTAGTCAATTAAGGCTTCTCAGTATCGGGACGGGAGGATTTTCGAAAGTAAACTTTAACCTAGGAACTTTCATTTTCCCAGGAGCATCAGCCAATGAGTTCGGCACCCGGTTCTTTGAATACAACTACGAAGTTTCGGCGATCTTCCTTATCGTCAAACCCACTAAGACCAGAACGGGATATGCAAACGACGGCTACTTTGCCACAATCGGTCTGATTGGTGGGATCCAGCCCGCCAACGGCTTCTCCCAGGTTCAGGGTCTACGGTTTGACATTCTCCGAACCTGGTGATTTCGTGACCGAAGATTCAATGCGAGCTTGACTTTATTCTGTAAAGTCTGTAAGTTGTGTTGCATGAAATACGTTTTACTTACTGTTTTCACACTAGTTTCTAGTTCCCTGTTCAGTCAAGAGTCGGTAAAGGTCCCTGATCCAACGAAACCTCAGTCAAATAATACTGAAAAGGCGAAAGAGATTCCCGAAATTAAGATGTTTCCGGTTCACCAGGCTTCGATTTCGCGAGGTTCGTTGGTAATGTCCGTACCGGTACAAATTATTCTTGCAAAAGCCAAAGAGAAGTTTCCGAACGAGCCGATTCGTTTTCAGGGAACAGAGGAGTATGTTTCTGCAAAAGATTCACAAGGAAATTCGTTAAAAATCTCCGGAGTCGGTCGACGGATTGAGCTGGGAGACACCTTAATTGATGAAAGTTCCATTTTCTTCATCTATTTAGAAAAACCAACCAACGAGATCCCAGAAATCACGATTTACACCAATCATGGCAAAGTAAAGCTGAATCAAGCAGAGGTAGACCCTGATTTTGATGTCACTAAAATTGTTCCGGCCGCCACTATCCGATCTCTTGGAGTGATTCCATCAGCACTATTGATAGGCGGCACCCGGGGTGCGGTGTATCAGCTTGGTTTAGATACGAGTCTCATCGGCTCAACCTACGTCCGAAGCGTTTTGTCGACCTCATCTCTCGACAAGCTCGCAATTACTGAACTTTCATCAAGCGAAAAGAATCCTTTCTTGACCTTTTCAACTAATCTGCTGTTTACAAATCAGTTGGTCACGGTTGGTTTGACAAACACGTCGGGCGAAGTCAATAATCCGCAGAAGAACTACCTTGGAGAATTGGAAGGACTCAATGTCTCCACGTATGGACTTTATTATTCTCGACAGCTTCGGCTTGATTCCCGAACTCCAAGTGACTCTCGGCTGGGACAAGGCGTTTATTATGCGAGTCGAAGTCGACAAGCAATTATTCAAAGTGACGGATACGGTCTTGTCACGGTTGGGACAGGTCTCTTTCTATTTCCGACACAAGCCGCGCGTCAATTCGGAACGAATTTCTTTGAGTTTAACTATGATGTGTCCTTTCTGATTCCTTTAACCTTTCCTTCAAAAACAGAAGCAGGGTTCAGGAAAGACGGCTACTTCTTGTCGCTAGGTCTGGTGGGTGGAATTCAGCCCGTCAACGACTTCCAGGAAGTCCAGGGGATTCGGGTTAACCTTTCACGATCTTGGTAAAGAAGAACGCGAAAGCAACTCCTTAGCTCGCAAGCTTTAGGGAGTCGATTTTGCTCTGAATCTTCTTGCTGACCTCTTCCGCAGAGTTAAGCCAGTAAAGACTGTCCTGTTCTCGTGCTTCTTGCGACTTCTTGCGTGCAAGTGCATATACCGCAGCTCCGGCTGCGGCTACGGTCAAAATCCAAATCGTTCCTTTTTTCATCGCCCAAACTTCCCTGCTATAGCTTTACCAAATAAGACTATCCTAGCTATCTATATCGTTCCATAAAACGCATTGGTTTCACGGATCGGTAAACTAGATTTAACATGTTTGATAATCTCACGCGGCGTCTATCCGGGGTTTTTGCTGGGTTGCGTGGTAAGGGCCGTCTGAATGAAGACGATGTGAGTGAGATGTTGCGCGAAGTTCGGGTTGCGCTTTTGGAAGCGGACGTTAACTTTTCGGTTGCCAAGCAGTTCATCGCCAGAGTGAAAGAGAAGGCGGTAGGCGAAGAATTGTTTTCGTCGTTGAATGCCGACCAAACGATCATTAAGATTGTCAAAGACGAGCTTGTTGAGATGCTCGGTGGTGATACCGCAAAAATGAACTGGGGATCAGCTCCCCCAACCGTGGTTCTGATGTGTGGGCTTCAAGGTTCCGGAAAGACCACTACAACGGCAAAACTCGCCAAGTGGTTTCTAGATCAAGGTAAAAAGCCGATGTTGGCGGCATGCGACATCCAACGTCCGGCAGCGATCAAACAGCTCGAAGTCCTCGGTGAACAAGTTGGAGTTCCGGTCTTCTCGAAGATGGACGGGACCAATCCACCAACCATTGCTAAGGAAGCGTTAGAACGTTGCAAATACCTCATGAACGATGTTCTGATCGTTGACACCGCTGGAAGAACAACGATCGACTCGGCTTTGATGGATGAACTGGAGCAGATTTATAAAGCAGTTGGTCCACACGAAGCGTTTTTGGTCTTAGATGCAACTACTGGACAGGAAGCCGTAAACGTTGCCGAGGCGTTCCGGGAAAAGGTCAATATTTCGGGTGCGATTTTCACCAAGCTCGATGGCGATACGAGAGGTGGAGCGATCCTCAGTGTTCGCCAGGCAACGAATGTTCCGGTCAGGTTCACCGGGATTGGTGAGCAAGTTGATGCACTCGACCTTTTCCACCCAGATCGAATGGCCCAACGAATCCTTGGCATGGGCGACGTACTTGGACTGATAGAAAAGGTTGAAAAAGCGTTCGATGCCAATGATGCCGCCGCGATGGAAGCGAGCTTCGGGAAAGGGCAAATGGACTTCAATATGATGCTCCAGAGCTTCAAGATGATGAAGAAGATGGGAAGTATGAAGAACATCATGAAGCTCATTCCCGGCATCAGTTCGGCGATCCCCGAAGAGGCTTTAGAACAGGTTGATGAAGGCCGAATCGGGCGTACCGAAGCGATCATTCTTTCCATGACAGAAAAAGAGCGTACAAATCCGGATATAATAAACGGTTCGCGACGAAAACGAATCGCTAACGGTAGCGGTACATCGGTTGAAGAAGTCAATCACCTGATAAAACAGATGTACGAAATGCGCCGTGGCATGAAGCAGATGTCTAAGATGCAATCAAGATTCGGCAAGATTCAGAAGCGACGATAAAAAATCATGGTAAAAATCCGACTCCAGAGATTGGGAAACAAGGGACGACCGTTCTACCGCGTCGTTGTGATTAAGAGTGAGGCTGGCCGAAACGCTGCTTTCACGGAAAAGATTGGCATCTACAATCCCATCTCTCAACCCAAAGAAATTCGAATTGACGAAGAGCGAGCGTTGTACTGGCTCCGAAACGGTGCTACTCCGACTGAAACCGTTGCTTACCTCCTGAACAAGGAAGGAATCTTGCCAAAGTTCCTCGAAGAGCGACCAAACCAGAAGAAGAAGTACAAGTTCCTTGACCGAACCACTGCTGCCATCAGCAAACCGACCGCTGTCGAGGCTGAACCAGCCGCTGCTGAATAATGAGCTACTCTCCTTTTGTTGAAGAGCTCGTGAAGAGCATCGTCGCTACACCGGAAGCAGTTGAAGTTGACGAGGTCCTAGAAGGAAACACCCGAACATTCAATGTTCGAGTCGCCCAAGAAGATGTAGGAAAGGTTATTGGAAAAAGCGGCAGAGTCATCTCAGCGATTCGCCAAGTCGTGAGTGCGATTGCTTCTAAATCCAAAGAAAAAGCCTACGTTAAGATTGTCACTCCTGAGTGAACATCTAGCTAAGTACCGTTTAAGACCAGGTCAGATGAACCTGGTCTTTTCTATTCAACAATGAGCGAACCTAGAATCCCGATAGGAAAAGTGGCAAAGGCGTTTGGAATTCGTGGACAAGTTTCCATTGAACCAATGACTTCGTTTCTGTCACGTTTCGATACAGGAAATATAGTCTATATTGACGGAAAGCCGCTAAAAATCCAGAAAAGCCAGATGCATAAAGGACGACCAGTTCTTAAGCTTTCCACCATCGAAACAATGTCGCAAGCTGAGGCACTTCAATGGAAAGTCTTGGAAGCAGAAGGTGAACCCGAGCTAGATGACGACGAGTTTTTGATCGAAGACCTAATCGGTCTAAAGGTTATAGACACCAATGGCGAAATGTTAGGTGAAGTCGACGACATCGAAGATTATCCCGCTCATCAGGTTGTCGTTGTCGGTGAAATCAGAATTCCGATGGTTGAGCAGTTCATCGAGTTGATTGATCTCGAAGAAGCGATTATGCGAGTTCGCCTGATCTACGGAATGAGACCAGGCGAGGAATAGTTTTTACGCTTTAACTCGGCTTGTACTCGAAGGTGAGATTGGGCTAGCTTTTTTGATATAGTCCACAAATGCGTCGATATCGATGAGGCCCGTATCAAGCTTCTTTGCAGATTTAAGGATAGCTAAACTATCTCCGCCACCTGCCATGAAGTTATTGACCGTGATCTTGTAAGACTTCGTTGCTTCGATCGGTGAGCCATTCAGAGTAATGTCTCGAACCCCACCACCAGCTAAGGTCCAACCAAAGTTTGCTGAAGGAATCAGATTTCCTTTTGAGTCGTTGAGCATTTGAGTGAGTTCGGCACCTGTAAGCTCAGCAATCACCAAAGTATTCCTGAACGGACAAATGCTGTTCGCTTGACCGTAAGTGATCTTCCCTGCCTCAAGGTTGGCTCTCACCCCTCCATTGTTCATCAGTGCTGCTTCCGCACCGAGTCCCTTCGTGGCATCAAGGTAAGAATCTGCAACAACATATCCAACTCTTGTTCGGTCTGTGATGGAGGCGGTTGCCACCCCAACCTGTTGTCCATCCATTGCTTCAATCGGCTTTCGGAAAGCATCAATTAAACCTGCAATTTTCGGATCCTCTGGAATGGATTGATCGACAACAATCGGAGTTGCTTCTTCAATTTTTTCTAATTTTCCATGGCGGTCAAAACGCAGTTTGACTTTGCCCATCACTTTGCCCCACTCCCAGGCCTGAACAATTGGAGTGTTTTTGCCGTCCTTATCCTTTACCATGGTTGGATACGACCCAAGTGAAGGTCGCCATCCGTCAATCGCCGGCGTTCCCAGTGGTGTATGGCTGTGTCCCCCGATGATCAGATCAACCCCAGTAACTTGGCTTGCAAGAGCTTTATCATCGTCGTAACCAATGTGAGACATAACAATGATCTTGTTCACTCCTTGCTTAGTTAGATCATCAACCGCAGCTTGGGTTGACGTAACATGGTTCAAAAAGCCAAGAGTATCTCCTAAAGTGGTGATGTTCGGAGTTGTATCAGTAATCAAGCCAATCACTCCGATTTTTTGACGATCAACCGTGATAATCGCATATGGTTTGACCCATTTCGCTAGTTCAGACTCCTTCTTGAAGTCGATGTTGCATGCGAGTAGAGGAAAGTTCACCCGTTTCGCATATTGAATCAGCGCACCAACTCCTTTGTCGAACTCGTGATTACCCAACGTTTGCGCTTGATACCCTAGTTCATTCAAAATAACGCCGTCTGCCAAGCCATCGTAGGTATTAAAAAAGGACGTGCCTTGGAATACGTCACCGGCGTTCAGAACCATCACATTCTTTTCTTTAGCCCGAGTTTGCTTAATCAGAGTTGCGTGTCGGGCATATCCGCCGTAGGTCTTTCCTTTTATCACGGTAGGATCGATATGTGCGTGCAGATCGTTGGTATGTAGGATCGTCAACGTAAGAGGCCTCTGAGCTACAACTGTTCCAGCAATAAATACCATTGGAAGCCAGCAAAGACGATTCATACTGATGATTTTACCGGGTAAACCTAAGAGGTGAGTCGAGGGTTTGTGGTTCTTGCTTTTTCGTTAATAATGGGCTGCGTTCAGGCTCAAAGGATCGGCTGGAGCGGAAATCTAAACCTTAATGCGAACCTCTCTCAATCGGTGCAGGATGCGCAGTCGGTTTTCGTCGACTTTCGGGCTTTTCAAAGATTCAAGATCGGAAATCAGCTTGCGATCAACGGTTTTTACATTCTTACTCGGCAGACCGATGGGGCAACCAAGCTTTTCAACACCACAGAAGATCGATGGACTTTTAACCTGAAGTACGACGCACCTTCGAGTAGTCGAAAGTTCGGGTTTATTGACCAGCGATTCGATAGAAACCGGATCGTTGAACTCGGTCTGCGGAGCGTAACCACAGCCGGATTTGGCTATTACCCGATCAGGACTACTAACCCAAGGACGACCGGACGCGTCGAAAATCGTGGCGATGCTGAATGGAGAATTACGGCAGGGCTGAGCTATCTCACAGAGAGTTTCTTAAATGATCTCGGCAATCGAAATCAAACAGGTTTTCAGTTAGGAAGTTCGTTCCGAAAGATCTTTGGGAGAGGTATTTCAGTCAATCACGTCATCGATTACTTCCCTGCCATCGAGAACCCGGAAGACTTTTTCGTCATCTCGAACCTGTCGGTCGGTTTTCCGATCACGCAACGAGTAGGTTTAAATCTTTCTTGGATCTCGGACTTTGACTCAACTCCAGCCCCGGGAACCAGAAAAGACAACAACAAATATGCCCTTTCGCTTGGCTTTGCGTTTTAGTACAATGCAGTCAGATGGGCGAGTTCTTTAAGTATCTCGGTGCGGGGGTTTTTGGGTGTTTTGCCCTCATCGTGATCGTTGGCGTCGCAGGGTTTGTCTATCTTCGCTTCCAAATGAAAAAGTTGGGCCGGGCGGTCGAGACAATGGGTGGCCTTATTCCGCATCCAAAACTGACGCTCCAGCCTTACGCAAAGGCTTGGGATAACGAGAAAGAGCGTGCGGAGATCGAGCGGCAATTTTTGGCCGAGAACTTCATTGCAGTGCATACAAAGTATCGAGCCGAGGAGAACTCAATTCTATTCCAGGCGTTCTATTCCACCGAAAGAAATGCTTATGGAGTGATTTACGAGTTGCCTCACATGCCTCACGCGGTCGATATCTTTCGGAGTCACGAAGATGGAACTGAACTCACGGTTTCAAACCAAATGATGACCGACGGCGTAACGACGCCTTGGAGTACCACGATCCGTATTGACACTCGAAGTGTGAGCCGACTATTGAAGGAGCTTGACCTCAATCCCCCGTCAGAGAAGCCCATTCCGGTCACCGAAGAAGGGTTTAAGCCGACGTTTGAAGCCTCTTACGCACGTTCGATAGAATATCGGTATAGCTAAGGAACGATCAAAACCGATCACCTTGGCAACCTCGCCTCGCTACTTGGAACGAACATTTCGGACGAGGAACGAGAGATCGCGCACCTACAAGGAAATTTCTTCGGTGCCAACGATGAGGCGGACTATGTGCGCCAGTGCTACTTGAAAGAAATGAGTATATTGGCATCAGATTGGGTTCGAGACGAATCTAAATGTGTCACTCTCACTGTTTCTACCGACCCAGAATCAGCCGCATATATGATCCTTGACGTCCTAGGTGACCATGATATTGCAGTTGATTTCGAAGACGCCGAAGTTGAAGTGGCGGATGCTTGGCGTGCCTTTGACGAAATTGTCGAGAAGTACGGCGTCTCAAATCGGTTCGAACTGATTTTCGAAATCTCCCAACCCATCAAAGGAACGATTTACCGGTTTAACTGAGAGAGTCAGCCAACGTAGCGCTTGGCATACAGGTTTTCGAACTCGTCAATCTGAGCCTCGATTTCTTCTGGATGAGCTTGAGCGTAACGAAGTGCAGCGCGCAATTCGCTCATTGGAATACTCGGGAACGATGCACTTAAATGCTCTAAATCTGGATTTGCTCGGAACTCCCGAACAACTTCCCAAACTGAAATTCCGCAGCTGACAAGCCTTGCCACCCCGTTTACAATATCAAGTCGGTGGTCGCCAGTGTGGTGCAAGTGGGTTAATCGCTCTTGAACCTCTGCTACAGTTAGCCCGAGTCTTTCTGCGGCTTCTTCTTGAGTCAAAGCACCTTCATCGACGGCGTTTATTGCGAGTTCTTCGTAGAGAGCAGGATATCGATTCCATATCGCTAGAAGAAATTCCTCGAGACGGGCTGGATTCGTTGCTCCGATCCGGTTAAGCTGATCCATTTGCCAAGTTTCGAAGACTCTCATCATTGTGATTCTTTTGGTGAACAAACATAAAAAGTTTGCTTTGCCATTATGCTTACTTAGACGAACGTGTGTCCATTAGCGAAGCTACATTTATTTCATTCTTTTTCAGGAACAAACTCATAAATAAATTTTCGAACCTCAGAAAAATAGCGGTCTGGTTCTTCCCAACGAGCCTCTGAATGATTTCTCCCTTCAAACCAAACCAGCTTTTTGGGACTGCTGAGAGCATCAAAATTCGCTTGGGCAGCTTTGGGCGGCGCTAGAGTATCTGCTCCTCCGTGAATAATCAGCGTTGGAATCGAAACGGTCTTGAGCGCGTCCGAAACATAGGTTTTATGAGGCTTAACTCCAGCCATCGGACCACCAAGATATCCTGCCGGCTTCATGAGAATCTGCAACCATCGACCTGAAATGAACAACCACCAACCATCAACTGCATCCGATAGACGGTCGTAGGCAGAGTCAAGAATAAGAGCATCGGCGACCGATGGATCTTCTGCACAAGCAAACGCCGATGCGGCTGCACCCATACTTGAACCCACTAAAACAATCTTAGCGGAAGGGTACTTTGCCTTAGCAAACTGCGCCGCCGCGATGACACTCTTGCTCTCGTGCTTCCCGAAACCTGACTTTCGGCCAGCACTCGCACCATGGGCAGGAAAATCGAAAAATAGAAAGGCAAACCTTCGATCTGGAAATTGGACAGCAAACGGACACAATTCTGATCGATTCATCATATAGCCATGCGAACAGATGATCACCGCCTCTGGATCATCATAAGGCACTAGCCAGCCACGTAGTGGGCGACCATCAGTTGGAATCTCAATACTTTCTTGGCGGGTACCCATGAAACCAGGCGAAAGAAAGATAGGGGTTCTAAATGGGTGAACAAAAAACCAAGCAACTGTTGTGATGAGTGCCAGATAGCAAACGACAACAATAGCGGCAATCAACATCTTGATCAGTGTACTAGTTCAATCTTGGGCGGGTTGCAACGAAGCTAGAAGGCTCCGGTAACCGTCTGGATCGCCAGTATCAAAACGTATTGTCTCGCTTGAAATGAGTGCCCCACGAATGACCAATCCGTCATCTATTGCACGGTTAAAGAAAGGAGACAGGTCGAGTTCAGTTCCTTGACTAAAGTCGATTTCCATCGATTCTGCCAAAAGTCTTGAGGCTTCACTTCGAAAGAGATATCGCCCCCCAATTGCCCATCGGCTCTTTGTTTCTACTGGTGATGGCTTTTCGATCATCTTGGTAACTCGGTTGGACGAATGCAACTCACAAATACCGAATTTGTGAACTTCGTTCTCTGCCACCTCAATCAGTCCCAACACGATATCACCTTCGACTTCTAGCAGAGATTCCGCAGGGTCACTTGGGAGATAAATTGCGTCTGGTAACAAGACGAGATTGTCGGAATCAGATGACAACCCGCTTACAATTGCCGGAGCTAATCCTCGTTGAGGAATCTGCGTGACCCAAGTCGTTCCCGTCGGCAACGTTCCTTTATCAGGATCCCAAACGACGACAACTTCATCGCACAATTGACCTGCAATCATGAGGACGTGCTCGATTAAAGTTGAACCTCGAAACGGCAACATTTCCTTCGGTTTTCCACCGGTTACGGAGAACATCCGTGTTCCCTTCCCAGCCGCCGGAATGACGGCTCGGATCAACTTGCTGGTCTCGCCCTTAGGCTTGCCCAATCTCTTAGAGCCGAGATGTCTTCTGCCATCATCACACTCAGCGGAACGCTTGCTTCCACTTCTTTCTCAAGGTCGGCCTGGGTAATGTCCCGCCCTTCATGGAATGCCCGTTGAAGTGCCGCAATGACCGCCATCTCGATCTCAGCACCGTTGAACCCTTCGCTCTTCTCTGCCAGCACCTTAAGCTTCAATTTGAACTCTTTCGGGTCTCGCTTTCGCTTCTTGAGGTGAATATCAAAGATTTGTTCCCGCTCTTTACTTTCCGGAAGGTCGATGAAGAAGATTTCGTCAAACCTTCCCTTTCTTAATAGTTCAGGAGGTAGTGCGGAAACGTCGTTTGCTGTTGCAATCAGAAATACCGGAGCGGTCTTTTCCTGCATCCAAGTTAAAAACGTTGAGAATACGCGAGCCGTTGTCCCAGAGTCGCCGACTGATGAGGTTCCAGCAAACCCTTTCTCTAGCTCGTCGATCCACAGAATACAAGGCGCAACGGATTCGGCGGTTTTGATCGCCTTGCGGATATTTTCTTCACTCTGACCAACGAGTGATCCAAAAATGCGACCAACGTCCATTTTTAGCATCGGAAGCATCCAGGTGCTTGCGATTGCCTTTGCCGTCAGCGATTTACCTCCACCCTGTACCCCAAGAAGAAGAATCCCTTTTGGAGTCGGGATTCCGAACTCTCGCGCCTTATCGGTAAAGCTGGTTGTTCGTTGATCGAGCCACTCTTTCAGTGACTTCATTCCGCCGACTGCAGCCAAAGATTCGCTCGGTGGATAGTATTCGAGAATTCCTGACTTCTTGATGATCTGCTTCTTCTCTTCGAGAATTACGCTTTGATCAAATTTCTTCGATTCAACCAGCGATCTCGCAAAAACAGATTCGACTTCATCAAGTGTCAGGCCTTGGGCATTCTTGACCAGTATCTCTCTGGTTTCTGGAGACAAGGTTGCATCTACAGATGGATTGTCCTTCACCGCCTCAACCGCTTTATCGAGAATTCCGCTGATCTCTTCCGCGTTTGGCATGGGGAAATCCACAACCGTTAACTCTTTTTCCAATTCGGGTGGAAGGTTAAGTACCGGCCCCATGATAATGAGTGTCTGTTTTCGGCTTCTCAGCTTGAACGCGATATCTCGCATGAGTCGGATTACGCGAGGGTCACGAACATAGTGATGAAAATCTTTAAGCAAAAAGATCGTGCCTTCGGCAGATTCAAAAACCTGTGCCAGTGCTTCTAACTCACCCGGTAACGATGTTTTGCCCTGAGAAGCCAGAACCGGCGGTTTCATGCCCTGAGTCAACGACCAAGTATGCAGAGTCCTCTTCAAATCACCTGCAATCTTCTGGACAGTTGCTTCCACTCGTCGCTCCTCCCAAGAGACAACATAAAGGATCGGATACTTAGATCGAATGAGAATTTCTATCTCGCGCGCCGCTTGCATCTGGGATGAATCTACCCGTTTCTCGATGATTGCGTTGCATCAAAAGAATAGTTGGATCAACCTGATAAATCAACTAGTTATTTCAACATTGACGGAAATTCAAAACATACTTATCTCATACCTGTTAAACTGTGCAGGTTGATCTCGGCAGTCAAAAAGCTGAGTGCTGCATTCGTTGTTTCCAACGGCTTTTAACACAAGTCAAGGAAATTTCTCAATCAAAAGGCTATCTTGAAATACAAAATCTTCCTTGGCGCCGCGCTTATTGCGGCTAACGGTTCAGCTCAACAGTTTAACGTCAACATCTCTCACCCGACCGGTGCGACCTACAGCACGATCACTGGTCTCTCTGGTAACCGGGTAATGGGCAACAAAGTTGCGGGTGGCATCTCAACTTCTGGAACTTGGAACCTAGATGGTTCCGGGTTTGTCGCCACAACAGGCAATTCGTCCGACATTGAACTGATTCATTATTCTGGCGGCCAGCAAGTTGGGACGGATAACTTTCAAGCAACACTTTGGAATGGATCCGGCAATACTCGAGTTTCATTGGAGCCAGCCGGTGCGCTGGAGAGTTCTGCGCTCGGGACTAACGGTACTCAGCAAGTTGGATATGTTTTGATGCCGGGACAGGATTACCGAGCTTCTCTTTGGTCAGGTTCGCAAGGTTCTCTAGTTGATCTTCATCCGGCCGGCTACAACGCATCCGTGGCGAACGGTATCGGCGGAAACCAGCAAGTTGGATATGCGTATCCGTCGTCGGGAGGAGATTATCGTGCGGTGCTTTGGACAGGATCTGCCTCAAGCGTGATTGACCTTCACCCAAGCGGCTACGACAATAGTGTTGCCTATCGAACGAGTGGAACTCAACAAGTTGGCGCCGGTCTAAAAGCAGGAGCCACACAACCAACCGCTTTGATGTGGAGCGGAGATGCGTTGTCTGCGATTGATCTCAATCCTGCCGGAGCAACCATGTCGTTCGCAGTGGACGTGTTCAATGGTCAACAAACCGGAACCGCATCGTTCAGCACGGGGTCCAAGGCAATCCTTTGGAACGGCTCGGCCTCTAACTATGTCGATCTTCACAGTCTCCTGGTGAGCAGTTCGACGTCAATCACATTCGTCCAGTCCGTTGCGAACGGCTTTTCTGCCGACGGCTCAGTATTTGGTTACGGAATCGACTCGAACAACTTCTCGTACGGAGTGGTTTGGTCTCCAACCGCAGTTCCGGAGCCCGCGACCATGGCAGTGCTTGGACTTGGGTTGCTGGGCTTTGTTCGTCGGCGAAGAGCCTCGAATTAAAACTGGAAAACTTAAGGAAACTTCTCAAAATAGATGTTCCTGACGAACAATTCAAAATTCTTGGTTGGTGTCGTCGATGAGCAGGGCATTTTTTCTAGATGAACGACAACCGTTTTGTACGTAGAGAACTGAAAATCGCAACTTTCTAACATTCTAGAGCGTCTTTAAACTGTGTTCGTTTCGAATACTCGCTACAAGCATTGACTGACTTGTATTACAGGGTGGATTTTTTCCGTTCCGAGGGTACAGACATGCAGTGTTGAGTAATTAGAGACGGCAACTCAAGCCAATTCTGTAAGAGTTTCTACTTGGGACGTTACGACTACCTGGTGGCTTCTCGCGCAGTAGCGGCGCGAGAAGCCACCAGGGAATTCCACGTGATCCTTCAAGTGAGCAACAAAACAAAAACAGGCGCTGAGGGGGGCAACTAATGCTCCCCGAGGCAGAAGTTTGTGAATTGATCCTTCAAACTGATAATCTCAGAACGTCAGTAAGGCACTTAAGTCGTTTAGTAAAAAGGCGAAACGTTCACGATGTAGTTAACATACAGGACTACGTTATGCAATGTTCCTTTGAACTATCAACTGGAGATCTTACTCTGCTTCCTAATGTTGGTTTTCTGAAGACTAAACCAGGAGCAATTGCAAGCTATAGGCCGATAACAGTTCCATCCATAAGACGGCAGTGCTACCAACGTTTACTTTTAGAGCCGTTAAGGACAATAATGGCATTTTCAGATTCCTCACTTGATCGTAGTGCAATTGCATATGCAATTGCGAACGATATACATACTGGGAAGGAGTGCTGGACAAAACTCGACATCAAAGGATTCTACAACTCAGTAGAAAGAGCAAGATTGTTCGATGAATTGAAGGTTCGAACGCTTTTGCCGAAAACAGTTGAGTTAGTGGATAAACTCACAGAAAATACAATCATAGACCAGGACAAACGTGATCCCGCAAGTCAATACTGGTCCAAGCACCTTGGGCTCCCCCAAGGGCATACGCTTTCACCACTATTGGCAAACCTATATGTCTCAGAAATACAATCAGCAATTCTTCCGGGAGTCAGTTTGTATCGTTATGTTGACGATATCTTATTGCTGTCAAGTGAACCACAACGCCTTGAGGACTCCGTTGAAAACATCCGAAGCTTTCTTGCGGACCGAAGTTTGCGATTAGGTGATGAGAAGACTGATTCAGGGACTGGGTTCAAGAACCTGCGCTTTTTGGGACTATCCTTCGATAAAGCGGGGCGAATCATACCGACCGATGAGAAGATTACGGTGTTAAGAGAAAAGGTTCAGTTATTTTTAGCTCAGTCGAGCACTTCTACCGCATTTTCAGAGTTGGCTAAATTAGCCTTGGGATATAGACGCGCCTGGTATCAGGCCTATAAATGTTGTTTCTGGAATACGATCAACTACAATCGAGTTGATCATTCAATTTCACTTGGCTTTGCTGACTACGCATCAAAAGCTTGTAATATGGCAAAAAGTGAAGCTTATGACTTATTTCAAAAAATGCCAAGGTGATTCAGAAAGCCGTTCGATTGAAAATCAATTTTATTAAAGTCAATTTTGGAATATTGTGTGTCTGAACCGAAAAGTTGTGTAAGATGCGCTCGGTCTGAATCACTAAAGTATTGAACAAATCTTCGACATGGCGAGGATGTTGCTATTTTCAAGAGATCCATAACACTATGGTCGGTTTTAGGTGCAGAGTAACCTAGAACTATGAAGCAATCTTCTTGGCGCAAACTCATCAACAATCCTTTAAATGAATCGAACTGTTTTCTAAGGAATTCAGGCTGATTTATATATTTGTCTGATGTTGGATGCAGAATGATGGGAGTATCGTCTATAGTCCCAGCTAAAAAGTCTAACCATTGCTTTTCGATCTTGCCAGGTGAGTATTGGAAATATTTGGCATTGCCATCGACATTCCACCAGTTAACACCTCCATGAAGTTTGTAAAGCGTAATCGAACCTTTAGGTTCTCGGTAGTCAATCATAACTTCTTCGCCTGACGCTGAACTGCAGAAAAGATGCGGATTACGATAAGGAGACCACTTGTTTATGCGCCCGATTTGAGCATAGCAAGATTCAAAACAACAGTCCCAATTGAAAGTGGCGAATACGGTCGAATCAAACCTTGACTCAAGTTCCTCTATCAGCCTATTGAGTCCTTTCCACCCCTTGGTTGATTTACCTTTAAAAACTGCATGAAATACAATGCCTAAATAGTCTCGACGGAGCCGATCGTATTCCGGGGTCGATCTACTTTCACTTCCGGGCTTACTAATAATCCTTAAATGATTGTCATAAAACTCCTCTATATTTGTAACACCTTCGAAGAATCCCCGTTCTTCCAAAAAGTCTTTAAGATTACCGTTACCTTCTATATATCTGACGACTTCTAAATCAGACTTTAAGTTACTTAGGATGGGGAATCCGAACGGGACAGACAATCCAGCTCCAGATATAACTACTGCACGACTCACGATTGAAGAGTACTCGAACAGATTCTGAACTAGCTTACACGCATGGCAAAGGGTTCGGGAATTTAGTTCATCAGTGATGATGAACCGAAACGTTTCAGGATTTTAAGAAAGCCCTCCCTACCTTTGGTAGAAACGGCTTTCTATAACTTACTTGATCTTATGAACCGCTGCGATCACGTCTTCTTCCGACGGGATGCAGAGCAGTTCTAGGTTCCGGGCATAAGGCATCGGAACATTGAGGCCACCGACTCGAACGACTGGAGCATCCAGATCGTCGAAGCAGTCTTCTTGTATTCGGGAGACGATTTCTGCTCCGAATCCGCCGCTTCGCCAGTCTTCGTAAACAACAACCGCTCGGTGGGTCTTCTTCACTGAGTTGTAGATCGTCGCGGTATCTAACGGAAGAAGTGATCGAACGTCCACGACTTCAGCATCGATGCCATCCTTTGCCAGCAGTTCTGCCGCGGCGAGGTTGACCTGAGTCATTCGGGAATAACCGACGAGGGAGATATCTTTCCCTTCTCGGAGGATTTGAGCCTTACCGATAGGCACGGTGAAGTTCGGATCATCAGGAATCTCGCCTTTAACCGTGTAGAGACCTGGGTTTTCGTAGAAAACGACTGGGTTATCGTCAGCAATCGCCGCCTTCATCATTCCGTATGCATCCAGCGGGGTCGCAGGGCAAACAACCTTTAGACCAGGAACATGGGCGTACCAACCGTCCATGCTGTGCGAGTGCTGCGCCGAAAGCTGCTTCGCCGCGCCGCCAGGGCCGCGAAAAACGATGGGGCACTTTACTTCCCCGTTCGTCATGTAATGAACTTTTGCCGCGTGGTTGATGATCTGGTCAAGCGCGAGGATCGAGAACGACATGGTCATGAACTCGACAATCGGTCGAAGTCCGGCCATCGCCGCTCCAATTCCGATTCCGGTAAATCCAGCTTCGGTGATCGGGGTATCGAGGATTCGGTAGTTGTAGTTCGCAGATCGGCTACCGAACTTCTCAACGAAGCCCCGAGTGACCTTAAACGTTCCCTGGTACCGACCGATGTCTTCACCCATGATGAAAACTTCGGCGTTCTTTTGCATCTCTTGCTCAATGCTGAGCGCGAGAGCTTCTCGGTAGGTGAGTTCTTGTGGCATTAGTGTCCGGCCTCCGGTTTCATATCGCTGTAAATGTTGTCGTAAACTTCGTCTGGGTCTGGGAATGGGCTGGCATCGCAGATTTCGTAGATGCGCTCAACTTCCTCAATCAGCTCTTCGTCGATTGCCTCGTACTTCTCTTCGGTCATGTAGCCGAGTTCCATCATTTGCTTCTTCAAGCGAGCAATCGGGTCTCGGGTCCACGCCAGATCTTCTTCTTCCTTGGTTCGATACAGCTGTCGGTCGTTATCCGCCGCGCCGTGGCCCGAGTATCGGTAGGTCATGATCTCGATCCAGGCTGGTCGCTGTTCCTTTCGGCACCACTCGACAATCTCGGTGGCTTGGCGCTTCATCTGGATGACGTCCATTCCGTCTAATCGCTCGGAGCGGATGTCGAACGGCAAGCCGCGCTTCCAAAGCTCTTTGTCTGCCGCGTGGTACTCAAGCCGGGTTCCCATCGCGAACTCGTTGTTCTCGATCACGAAGATACAAGGTAAGTCGTAAAGCGATGCCATGTTGAGGGTTTCGAAAACGACGCCTTGGTTGGCCGCACCGTCGCCCATAAAGTTGATACAAACCTTGTCTTCGCCTCGGTAGCGCGATGCGAATGCCAGACCTGCGCCAAGTGGAATATGTCCACCGACGATTCCCCATCCACCATAAAATCCGTTTTTAGGATCGTAGATGTGCATGGAGCCGCCCTTTCCACCCGCGGTTCCGATCTTCCGACCCATGACCTCACCCAGAACCGCTTCCGGAGGAGTGCCGAGCAGAAGTGCGTGTGCGTGGTCTCGATATGCAGTGATGACGTAGTCCTCACCCTTCCGGATCGACTTCATCCAGCCAACCGCCAGCGCTTCCATGCCGATGTAAACGTGCATGTAACCACCTGCTTTGCCTTCTCGGTAAACACGGTTGCACTTCTCTTCGAAGTGCCGAATGAAAAGCATGTCACGCAGGTGCTCTTCGAGTTCAGCTGCGGTTTCGGTTATCTTGTATTCGGCTTGTTTTGCCAATTTTTTCCTCAGTGTGTTCTACGGTATTAGGGCGGACATCAGCGTCCGAATTCCCCGCAATAGGATACCAGAGGCCGAGTTCCACCATCAAAGTTCAATCTTGTTTGAATTGTTTTAATATTCATTCCCGATTGACAATCTACAACTAAACTAAACGAAACGATTTGAACTTATCGCCATTCGGCGTAGTTCGCGTCCAACTCGTCCCGCATCGCAACCAAAGCCGCAATCCGCCGGCACATCACCACCAGATACTCCGCCTCATTCAGCCGCAAAGCCCGCCCCAGCAAAGCCGACTCCCGGTAGCTCAACCACTTCTTCACCACCTGGTACCCGCCCAACGTGTACTTCCAAACCGCATCTGGAACCCCTGCCACATAAACCCGGTCGTTCAGATAGACATCCACAAATCCATCTCCCGCCACCACGCGCCCCCGAGCAGGCATCACCACTCCGCCCTGACCGGCATGACCCCAACCCGCCGTCACCTCCAAATCGCTCGGACGCAGTTTCGCACCATCCACAACCGCCAACTTAATCGAGCGCAACCAAGCCGGAATATCCCCCTCCGTGACCCCCGCAACCCCCTTCTCCGGGTCCAGCAAAGCCGCCACCCGCCGCCCAATCTCTGCACTCTTCGCCAGCCGAGCGCGAAGCTCCGCACCTCCCTTGCTCCTCTCAGGGGAAAGGGAATGGGGGTTAGGGGTTCCGAGATCCCCTAAAGGTATCCGAGGCCAATCCTGCTGCAACGCCCCCTCATTCTCCTCCGCATAAGCCGGAGCATGCATCACCGCCAACGCATGGAAAAACAAGTTCGCCGCCTCCTGCGCTTGGGCATTTTCTGCCTCACTCAGCGGAAAGTCCTCCGTCGAAATCCCCATCTCCCCCAGCACTCTCTTCGCCCGCTCCGACAGGTTCCACCGACACATCGCGAACATGTCCGCTTCGCTCTCAGGGGCCCTAAACAGGGAGTACCACGCCGACATCCCATTCCCGACCGCACTTGCCAGCGCTCGCGTGGGAGTTCCCCTCGAAAAGCCGACCACCTCTTTTGGACGCACTTCCGTGAAAATATTCCCAGCGCACACTTGCGCCATGAAATCGGGGCGAGATCGATCCACTATTCCGAGTTGGTCAGTCCAGTAGAGCCAGCGAATATCGAAAGCTTTGTAGAGGAATGGAACAACTTTGCCCATCGACTTTCCGCGAGCTATTGCTTTATCTCGCACTCTAAGGCCGTCAAAGCCTGCTTCCGACTTGACTGCTTCCGCGCAGATTTCCGCAAACTGACCTGTTGAAATCGAGGCATTGAAGTAATCATCAATTCGTGCATCCAGCTTTCCGCGGTCGATATCCACAACGAATTTGTCTTTGGAAGTTTTTACTCCCGGGTAGATGATTCCAAACAGCTCCTCCACTGTCGGCCAACTCAAATAGTTCGCCCCGACCCGCCTCGGCTTCAGCGGCAAACCAATCGCCGCCTCCGGAGCCAGCGACATATAATCCCCCGGCCGCGCTCCGTCCTTTACCGAAGCCAAAATCTCCTCCCGTTTCTTCGTTCCCCACCAATCCCGATACCGAACTTCCGGCGGCGATACCCGCGACTTTCCGCGCACCATCAACCCGATTCCCGTCCCGACCTGTATCCCTTCCCGGTTGAACTCCGTCGAGAAAACGCTCGGGTCTGGCTTCCCGTCCGGCGTCGTCTTCCCGGTCGAATACTTGTCCCCGTTCAGGTTATCCACCCAAATCTTGTCGAACACTTTCAGGTACCGCTCGCGCATCGCCGTGTGGCTCAGCCCGTCCAGCCACGAGTAGTTGCTGATGTAGCAAACCACCCCGCCGTCCTTGCTCCGCTCCGCAATCTGCCGCTCCGCCATCCGGAAGAACCGCACATAAAGATCGTTCAGCCCCTGCCCCTGCGGAGCCGGGACCGACGGATTCTCCACGGTCCGGTACGCATCCGAAAGCGACCGCTCCTCCTCCACCGCAATCCCCGCGTACCCGTTATAAGGGGGATTCCCGAGAATCACCAAAATCTTCCCGCCCTGCTTCACCTGGTCGGCGTGGTCTCGCTCTTCCGAAAGCTCCGGGTAAGGCAACTGCTTATGCGCTCCCTCCGCCGGTTCCCAACCCGTTAAGGCATTGGTCAAATAAATCCCCGCCCGCTCTTGCTCCTTCAGCGGCGCCCCCAGCTTCTGGAGCAACAACCCAACTTGCAAGTGCGCCACCACGAACGGCGCGGGCAACAACTCAAACCCGAATATCCGCTTCGTCGCCGCCTCTTCTAGCTTCAGCAGCGAAGTCGCCTCCGAACCCTGCGCGGCGTGAATCTGCGAAATCTTGTTGAGGACTCCCACCAAGTACGCCCCGGTACCGCAGCAAGGATCGAGCACTACCACCCGCTCATCCGCGAGGCCGTTAGCGATCCCAAGCTCGCTTTGCAGAACCTGATGAACCCGCTCCACCATATACTCAACAATCTCGCGCGGCGTGTACCAAACGCCCATCTGCTTCCGTAGCTCGGGGTCAAACGCTTCCAGAAACGGCTCATAGAAGTACTGCACCGCCGACCCCGACTCAAATTGGTCAAAGAACACCGTCCGGTCAACCCGCTTCAGCGTATCGCCCGCCCGCTCCAGATACTGAGTAATACCGAGCTTCCCGAGCGTGAGCGGCGAACTCAGCCGATCATACAATTCCTGCATCACCGGAACGTGTAAGAAATGTCTTGCCTTATCCCAATCGAACTCATCGGTTCGTCCGGGGTTATCCTCGTGCCAAAGAACCCACGCGCTGAAAACGCCATAGAATAGCGTTTGCACTAAAGTGCTTCGGAAAAACCGCTCAGCTGCGTCGTCACCGAACTTGATCCCAAGGGACGATTCGAGACTTTCGCGCAGTGGCTTAAGGGTTTGAATTTTATCGTTATCTTCTAAGTCTAGTTTTGCTTCCTGTGCGTAGCTTGCTAGGAAACGCGCCACATCCTGAGGTCTGGTGAGTGTAGCTTGAGCCGTAAGAGCACGTTGCATAAAGAGTCTCAGACGCTCTTCTGAGGTCTTTGAGCCATCCTGAATCTTATGCCGTTCGGCAACCGTTCCGTCTGCCAGAACTAACGCGAACTCCATATAGTTGGTAACTAAGCATTGCCCATACTTTTCGAGATATTTGGCTACCTGCGAAGTTGCAATAACCTCGTCCAGATTTGTTCCAATTGGTTTAACTTCCACCGCCCCACGTTCCGGTGGTGTATTTGGAGAGCCATTTCGAATCTGGGTTGAAACATAAAGTCCATAATCGGGGATATCTCTTCCCTCTGTCTTTGGGTGGTTAATGCCAATCACTTTAGGATTTAGCGTTTTGCCCACTTCATTGAAAAGGAAGGTCAAAGCTGAGTACCCACTCGTCTCAGCTACCCCCTTTAACGATACGATTTTTAGCTCGGCTAAATACCTTTGGAGCACAATCTTATTATCCCCTATAGGATTTTTTAGTTTGATGAAACAGTGGACAGAATAAATATTTTATCGATTCATTTAAATGATTCGATTCTTTCAGAAATTGATTTTTAGACCATCATATGCCAGCCAGATATCCTCCGGAAGTTGGGCGTTGTAGATGTCATGGTCGTATTCGTGGCTGAGGTGTGTGAGGTACGCGTGTTTGGGATTCATCTCTCGAATCGTCTCCATTGCCGCCTCGAAGTGAAAATGGTTCGGATGTGGTTCATGCCGCACGGCATCGATAACCAGGGTATCTAAGTCTTGTAAAAGCTCTTTCGCTTCGTCAGGAATGAAGTTTACGTCCGTAATGTAGGCAAAGTTGTTGACCCTGACCCCGACGACCGGAAAGCGGCCGTGCATGACCTGAAAAGTCTGAATCTTTAGCCCACAACTTTCAATGACAGGCGGTACATCTTTGAGTACAAATCTGGGAACCCAGACCCCAGGCGGCATATCGGCAAACGCATAGGGGTAAATCCGCTTGATGTCCTCTTGATAGCGAGGGTAGGCATAGACCGGTACCCCACGCTTTTCGACAATACAAATCGACCGGAGGTCATCCATTCCCATCACATGATCCGCGTGGGTATGGGTAATCAAAACTTCCTGAACAGAGAAGATCTTCTCCCTCGTCAGCTGCAGCCTCATTTCGGGAGTGCAATCGATCAGAAAGTTCCCTTCCGGACCTTGTAAAAGGCACGAAGAACGGGTCCGGTGGTTCTTTGGGTTCGCCAAAAATTCATCCGGGTAATGGATGCCGAGCATAGGGACCCCATTGCTTGTACCGCTACCGAGAATGATTGCGGTTCCGTTTGCCATTTTAAAGTTCTTCGGCGCGCTTTAGAACTTCGTAAGCAACGTAGGTGCTTGAAATCTCGGTGTACTGGGAGATTCGTTCCAAACACCGAGCGAAGTTTCGCTCGTTATTGTCGTCAAAAATGGTCTGCTCTTTTCGGGCTTCGGCAACAATCGATATCGCTGCTTCAAAAAATCGCGCCCGGTTTTGCGGCAGAGAACGATTTTGAACAGAAGCGAACTCTCGACTGAGCTTTTCGTAAATGCCCTCCCAGCTTGTTTTCGATTCGAGCTGAGCTTTGGCCTTTACAAGTTCTGCCTCTTGCATTCGGCGTCGTTCTGCGTCTCGGCGCTTATTGACTTCCCAATCCTGGACCGTTACCCCGTCGATGACGCGGAGTCTCACCGGACTTCCGACTGCCCCAGAAACCTGAGTCTCGATGAGTCTTGACGTCATCGGCATTCTGAGGTGCCCACCAAGTTCTGATGCGCCATTTGGGACGCCGAGAACAAATACGCCGTCTTCAAGCGCTATTGGGACACAACTCTTAAGAGCCGTCCAAACACCAATCCCGGTAACGCCCTCTCGGACCTTCGGTACAACCTGCTCCCACAACTCTGAGACTTCCGCCATGAGCAACTCATTATAGCCGTATCGACACGTCGAGTTTGATTAAATTCCAATGGATTCGAACTGAGAAATATTGTTGGTGAAAACATATTTAGAGGAGCTTTCGCCAGATAACATCAGTCGATCATCATCGGTGAGTATCAGAAATGAGTTCTCTCGTTTGCCGACGTTGTACTTGATCTGCAGAAGCAAACCACTTGCATTTTGGTCAAATTGCTCGCAATATTCTTGAGCGTTTGATATTTTGTTCGAGTCGAATTCTAAACTCTTATCGACCGCCCTTATTGCTTCAAAAAACTCTGCTGAAGACAGATACTTTTTTTTCCGCAAAACAAATGTATCGAAATATGGGTCGTACATCATCCATCGGTCAGTTGTTTCATTATAAACTTCGATCAATTCCCTATTTGACAACCAGAAGTCTTTGGAGATGTCTTTGCTTACCACGCGCACCAGCCTTGCTCTTGTGCCAGTTGCCTCTAGCTCGGTAACCAACAACGCACTCAATTCGTATCGACTCAAGTCCGAATTTCTTTTGATCTCTTGCAGAGAGCGAACCTTGCGGGTGTCGAAAGTTTGGAAGGACAGATCCACAAAATACTCTTGCATCAGCTTATTTCTCAAAATCCGCGCATGAGAAACTGAACCCTGCGAGCTTCTGCTTCGTTGATCGGAAGAGAGTTTTAATCTCTCTTTCAAGGTGAACGTCAAAGGAGTCACAAGTTCACCAATCTTTCCTTCATAGCCCATTCTTTGAAACTTGCTACCTGTATAGTAAACGGGTAGGTTGATACTATTCAATGAATAGAGACCAGCCCCTGTGATACTTAACAAGCCTGAAGTAAGAATAGCCTTCACGTTTACGCTTACGAATGGTCGTCAAGTATTGGTTTCCATTCTGGGTCTTTTTTCTTCATTCTTTAACGTTTCCAGATTGCTAAATCCTTTTACTTAGCAGCAATCTCAACTCAGTTCCTTTTTTGTGAGCCCTTTCATGGTTTGTTGGGGTTCCATTCTCCGTGAGTTTCCGTCGGCGCAGCTCATACAGTCAACCGATCTTTTTGAGAACAAATTGTCTGCCAATCGTAGTACGATAAAGGAGCTTTGACCTTGAAACAGATTTCTCCTTGTTTTTATATTCCGTTTGCGATTTTTGTAGCCTCATGTGGTGGCGGCGACGGTCAGGTCACCGATTTATCTGTTTGTAGTTCCACGCTTTACCAACCGAACTACGCTGGACAATCCGGAATCGATTTGAGTCGTTGGGAGTCACTCCCAACACGAGTGTTTTTCAAAACAAGCACGACCCAGAGCGGAACAAATCTCGAAAATCTCGCACGGAATGGTTTCAACCAGTGGAATGAAGAACTCGGAGTAACCGTTTGGACCGAAGTGACAAACCCGTCTGCCGCAAATATCACAGTTGAATTTCGACCACGAGATTTGAGTAATCCGAACGTTCTCGGGTTTGCAACGGTGTTTACCCCCGTCGATCGCCCAAGAACGATCGTCAAAGTCGAAATTGTGATTCACCATTGGGCAGCGCTTCCGATCGGGGGCTACGCAGGCACCGCGACTCATGAGTTAGGTCATAGTCTTGGCATCGGAGGTCATTCAAACGATCCGGCTGATTTGATGTACTTCACCGGCAATTCGACGGATCTTTTAACTGCAGCAGATTTGAATACAATCCGTACGGCTTACTGTGATTTTGGTCGGTCTGCAAAGACGATTCAGCTTCGAAAGTCTGAAACCGGGGAGCAATTGGTGGGTCACACAATCATTTGCGAAAAGTAGACTAAAATCGTTGCCCGATGTGGTTCTGGTATCCAGGAGGATATGGCCGGAATGATCCGAGCCATTGTCCCTCAATTTCGGCATCACCCATCATGCCTTCACCGCAGTTCAGGAAGACCGGATGAACGCACTGATATTCAATCGATCCAGATTTTGGAGAAAGGATTTTTACAAAGAATTTGGGCCGATCTAAAAACTCAAACTCCGATTCATCGGTAACCATTCGGTGATCCCGCGTGACAGCGTATCGTGCAATGATTCTGCATCCGGTGATAACTTCACGCCTCCCCGTATATTCAGTCCGCTCTAGATAAATGCCCCAAATCAAACCAGACAGATAAACCACGCCAGCAAAGACCGGCACCCACTTTATGAAATTGAAAAAGCGGATCCCTGCATCCCCAAAATTGTGAGCTCCAAACGCGAATACTACAACTAAAAAGATCGACGACCACAAGAGGTGCAATCCTCCTGTGATCATGAATCCAATAAGAGTATCCCGACGCGCAATCTGGTTCTCCTTGGCAAAAGGATTCGGATGATGCATCGGCATAATGCACTGATTATACGAGACTTCGGTTCTGTGGAGTACCTTGGACGATCATTTCTCCAACGCCAAAACTCCGTCGAATATCTTGAATTACCACTTTTGCTCGACTTCCAATCGCAGATTCTCCGTTAATGGTCTCGATGAAGTATCCATCATCGGTCCAACCAACAACTCGATTTGAGCCTTCGAACGAAGATCTTCGGATATTTAGTTCCATGACCTGAGCGCGGCGGAATCCCATGAATTCTTTTTCGAATTCTTCCAAGGTGCCTGCAGTGATCTCATACTCTTCATACTCGAGATCGAAGTTTGCCCGGATGTAGATTCCCTTTCGAAGATCGTGTTCGAGTTCCTCAACGCTTTCTCCGTCCATTCCAATGAGCGCCTCCACAACCGAGGGATGAGCTTCGACCAGAAATGCGTTTCCTGGCTCCATCATTCTTCTTTGCATATCTCTTTCGATCCAAAGGCTCACGGTTTCACGGGACGGAATTCTTCCAACTCCCATACACATCGGGCAAGACTCGGTGATTTCTTGGGTTACTGATTCGCCGGTTCGCTTTCGAGTCAACTCCACCAATCCAAGACTGGAGATCTTTCCAACTCGAGTTCTTGCCCGATCTCTCTCTAGTCCGGCGGTGAAGTGATCTAAAACACGCTTTTTATCCGCGGCTTCTTCCATGTCGATAAAGTCGCAAACCACGATTCCACCCATATCTCGGAGTCGAAGCTGGCGCACAATTTCATCCGCAGCCTCTAAGTTCGTGTGCATGATGGTGTCACTGAGCGCAGTTGATCCAATGTGCTTACCAGTGTTGACGTCAATTGCAGTAAGAGCTTCCATTTCATCGATAACCAGATAACCGCCCGACTTAAGCGGTACATGGTGTTGCATCAATCGATCCAACTCTTTTTCGATATTGTAAAAGTCAAAAATTGGCTCCTGTCGATCGAATAATTGGATCTTATTCGACATCGTTGGAGCGACTGCCTTAGCTATAAGATTTACTTTTTCGTACTCATCAGGATCGTCAATCACCAATCGATTGATGTTTTCGCCAAAGATATCTCTCACGGTTCGGAACAACAAAGTTTGATCTCGGTGAACGCTTGCTGGTGCCAATGTCCGCTTAGCGGTTCGGGTTACTTCCTCCCAAACGTGTACAAGATAAAGGACGTCAGAGCGCAGCTCCATTTCAGTCCGAGCTTCGCACTCGGTACGCATGATTAAGCCAAAGCCTTCTGGAGAAATTTTCTCTCCGATTTTCTTAAGGCGTTCGCGCTCTCGTCGATCATCAATTTTTTTGCTGACGCCAATACTGCTGGTTTCAGGGAGCAGAACGACATAGCGGCCGGGGAGAGAAATTCTCGTGCTTACCCTTGCTCCCTTGGTACCTCTCGGACCTTTCGTGACTTGGACCATGATCTGTTGACCCGGTTTGAGCAAGTCCTTGATCTTTCGACGTCGGAGTTCACTTCGACGAACTGAAGCTGGAGAATTGTCGCTTCCTTCGTCCGGAATAATATCGGCAATGCTCAAATAGGCATTTCTTTCTAGACCGATATCCACAAAGGCGGCTTCCATTCCCGGAAGAACGTTTTGGACGATGCCTTTAAAGATCGAGCCGACGACACGTTCTTCGCGTTCGACTCGAAATTCCATGAGCTTGCCATCTTCGAGAAGGGCAATTCTAGTTTCTCGATTTCCGACGTTGACAATGAGTTCGCTGTTCTTTGGAGCACCTGACATTGGGCTCGGAGCGGGAGAAGATGTTTTTGTGCGCCGCGCAGGGGTGCGTGCAGAAGATTTTCGTGCGGCCATTAGATAACCAACAGTTTACCGACAATCCCAACCGAGACCAAGTCGAAACGTCTGCAATCGGACTCAGTAAACAAAATGGTCGGCCAATCTTCCGAATAAAACTTGCTGTTGATTCTAGATTGGTGTAAGGTCTACGGGTCGAAGCGGTTTGTCATCCAACCGAACATCACGAAGAATCCACCAATACTGAATCGGCGACAAGTTGTATTCAGATATTAATGGTCCCGAACCATCAGCACGCTTACTTTCCACTTTCACGACGACATAAACAGTAAAGCGACCAGGGATGCTATGAAATACCTTCCGATTCTTGGAATAAGGCTTCGCATCACTACGGAACTCAAATTTCTGCCAATTTAAAACTTTACGGACAGTTTCAGAAAGATTCACTCCGGTCTCAGAAATCACAGCAGCTGAGACAGATTCGACGGTGTACTCAACTCCGTTTCTAAACCAACTCTTTGTTCGCCTAGAGCCCTCTGGCGCGAGACCATAATCAAGTTGAACCGTAACATTGGATTTTGAGTCCACGCCAGTTGCGTCATTCGTGATTGCCCGAAACGCATAGCCTTGGACAGGCATTCCGTTTCCAGATTGATGAATCGCGAGTAACAGAAGTCCGGATAGCACTAATCCTTCTAACGAAGCACGCAATCAATCATTTCACTTATCCCTCTCACTGAATGCGAAAGGGACATTAAAGCTTAATTCGGGCAGTTCGAATGCCAAGGCGTCCGATCTGGTCTTCCTGGTGTAGGAGGAATCGGGAACTGTCGCATCAATTGAACTCCGCTGTAGGGGAGCCCACACGGGTCGCTTAAAAGGATTCCTTTCGACATCCATTTCGCGTGCCCATCAAAAAACGTGTTGTTGACCCCGCCCGCTTGTCCATCCATCCACAATACTGGTGGCGTAGTTGCCGTCTTGTTATAAAGATTCTTCGGTGGCTCATACCACGAGTCGTCGTAGATTCCGTTTTTAAGGGTTACGACCACGATCTCAGAAACTTGATCAATTGCGGTGTAATTCAACCCTTCTGCCGCACGATTTGCAACATAAGACCGTTTCACAAGTGGACGACCATTCTGCCCATCTTCCAACGGGTGTGGTTTTTGAAGCGAATCACTTGGAGATTGAAGAATATCAAGCGATTTGATGTAGGGCTGAATTTGATTCCACCAGCGATTCTCGCGGGTTGCGCCATATGGTGTTGGCGAAGTTCGACTCAGGTCTAGGGCATGGCCGAAAAAGAAGATCTGATCATCATTGTCGTGCATGTACATCATCAACCCGATCCCAAGCTGTCGAGTGTTCGACAAGCATTGAGTTTTCTTTGCTGCAACTTTGGCCTGAGCAAAAACAGGAAACAAAATTGCGGCAAGAATTGCAATGATGGCAATCACAACCAAAAGCTCAATCAACGTAAACGCACGCTTCATTGATTAGAGTTATAACGAAACAATTACTTGCCGACGACTCTTTCCAACAAAGATTATCAAAACCTTAATCAGGAGTTTGCAGCGACTTTTGCTCGGTCTTCTTCTGCAAGACACGCTTTCAAAGATTCAAGTGCAACTTCAATCTGATCGTCTCGGGGTTCTTTAGTTGTGATCAACTGAGTCCACAAGCCGGGCTTGAAGAGCAACATGACAAGGTCATTGTCTCGAAACTTACCCGCGAACCGGAGAAGTTCGTAAGCAATCCCGGCGATAAACGGGAGCACGGCGACGTGCATCACAAAGTTACCGATCGAGATGACCACGATGTTGTGCTTAAACTGTGTCCAAATGTCTTCAAAGCGTGGGATGAAAGGGAAAACGAAGAAGCCAAGAATGAGAACGATGATCGCGAAACTGGTTCCGCACCTGGGGTGAAGACGAGTTTGGTCTCGGCAGTTTTCCATCGTCAGCGGAAGCTCTTTCTCGTAAACGTTGATCGCTTTATGTTCGGCACCGTGATATTTGAAGACTTCTTTCACGCCTTCTAACTGACTAATGCCAACCAGATAACCGATGAAGAAGACAAACTTGATGGTCTCTACGATGAGGTTAGTGACTTGCCCGCTGAGTTGAAACTTTTCTCGGAGCGTGGTTCCTCCGAGCTGAGGCAGATACTTAAACAGGAATAGACCGAACGCAAGGGAAAAGATGATCGTACCAGTGATCACCCCTTCTTGAATCTTCTTGTTGGCCATTCCCTGCCCTTCTTTCGCCTCTTCCGATCCTTCAACCTGATACTCCGGGGCAAGCTGAACATCAGAAGCAAAACGCATTGCCCGGATGCCAAGAGTCATCGCATCCAGCAAAGCCCAGGAACCGCGTACAAACGGGATCTTGAGCCACTTCTGTCGTCCGATCCACGTTTTCTCAATCGGTTCAGTTTTCACGACGAGTTCCTTGCTCGGAGCGCGACATGCAACCGAGAAGTATTTCGGTGAGCGCATCATTACGCCCTCGACGATGGCTTGTCCACCGACGCTCAGAAACTCATCTTTCGACATCGCGAACAGTATACCGACGGGACCATCAGCCTATCGATTGTCAAGAAAGTGTTAATGTTGACCGATTTCAGTAAATGGCAGCGAACTTGCCGTAAACTGAAGTCGTCAGTTAAACCAAGGAGGAGACATGAAATCTCTAAAACAGAGAGGATTGGAACTCACCGAGGATGAAGCATTTGCCCTTTTAGGAATGGTTCTCACGAGTCCTGGACCCGTTGATGAAACTTCCGCGAAGGCAATGCGCAAGTTGGCGGAATATTGCTCGCAACGAAGCGAAGAAAGCAATCATAAAACAAATCATAGTCAAGCCGTCACTTGGCAACCGGTGTAGGAACTTAAGGGAGAGCATGATGCTCTCCCTCCTCATTTTTCAGGCTATCGACCTGCTAGAAAAAAGCTTTTCATCGGCTAGAAGTCTTTTACGATCCTAGGTTTAACCTGGAGTTCAAACGATTGTTAGGACCATGATCAAACAGATGATATGGATTAAGAGTGCCCAACAAGTCATCAATGTTCCCTTCCACTCGATTGTTTTTGCTTTGTACATCAATCCTCCAGCGAAAAAGCCTACGAAAAATTCAAAGAGGGCAACCAGTAAAAATGATTTGTTAAACAAAGCTCCAAAGAGACTAAGAAAAATCGCAGCGAAACAGGTGAGAACAGAAATCAATCCCATGCGATCCTTTGGATCGATTGTGTAACGATCCTTGGGATCAAGCAACAAGAGACCATCGAGCAGAACATCAGCGAGAATCCAAGTAAAGTAAAACAGCATCGCTATTACTGCAAATACCAACGCAACATAAAACTGCGGCGAACCTTTTTCAAAAACGCGTGGAAGCCGGGCGATGATAAAAATCAGCAATCCGGGAGCGTAGCGCGACTGCGCGGGCAGGCTGTTTACCCACTCTTGATAAAGAAGCAGCTTCCTATAGATCACCGACCGACTTCGAGTGGTTTCAATGTACTGTTCCCGTCGATAGAGATCGGTCGGGTCAAGACGCAGTGACTCCCGAGACGCACTTATCGCCGCCCCTGTGCTAGTCGTCGTTCGAAGTATTTTCGATCGAATATCAAATGCAGTCGGATTTTCGGGGTTCAGCCGCAATGATTCGTTGACTGCTTCCATTGCAACCTCTTTTTCTCGAGCCTGAAAGTAAACCGTTGCTTTTCCGGCGAAATAGTCAGCGTTTAACGGATCTAATTCGACAGCTTGGTTGATTGATGTTTTTGCTTGTGCATGCCGACCAAGATCGGAATTTGTAAGTCCAAGTAGATAATGAGCATACGGATCTTCTGGATCGAGTCTCACAGCATTCTCAATCGGATTCAGTGCTTTTTGCGGTTCTGCTTGCTGAAGGTGTAGCCAGCCAAGCGTTAAGTGTCCACGCGGATAATCTGGAGCTACCGCTATACTTTGTTTAACCGCTTGAAATGCATCGGGATATCTATCGAGGTATTTGTAAGAATAGGCAAGAAGAATATAGTTTTCTGGATTATCAGGTGATTCACTGGTGGCTTTGGTTAACTCAACGATTGCCTCTCGATACCGACCAAGTTCATAGAGTTGCAGCCCGAGCTGATAGTGATTTTCCATTAGATCATCCTTTTTCGCTTGAGATATTCAAGCAAGTCATCATAATAACCGCCGTCATTACTGAACAACGCATGATTTTTTGCAGTTTCAAACCAAGATGAGGTTGTCGGTCGCACTTGCTTCAACGCCTTCGACATGTCTTTCATATCGATCGGACGCGCAGTGTTGTTTCTAATGGAGTCATCGAGTGCTAGCTCGGCAGCCGTTTCAACAATATGAGCAACATCGGCACCGCTATAACCATCGGTTTCCTTTGCGATTTTCCCTGGATCGATATTCGAGGTTGGGCGATCTTTGAGATTCGCAATCACGATCTCCTTTCTCGCCGCTTCATCAGGGGGTAACACCAAAACGGTTCGGTCTAACCTACCAGGTCGTCGAAGAGCAACATCAACATCCCACGGATGGTTCGTCGCCCCAATGACATAGACCCCTTCATTGTTGTACTGGGCACCATCGAGTTCGGCCAATAGCTGGTTAATGATCGTTGTTCCTGCAGACTGTCGCATGAGGCTTCGCTTCCTCCCAAGTGCGTCAATCTCATCGATAAAGATGACGCAAGGCTGGTGTTTTCTCGCCGTTTCGAACAACTGATGAAGGTTTTTCTCACTGCTACCAATCCACATATCAACAATATCGGCGAAACTGACGTTAATAAACTTTGCCCCCAACTCACCGGCAACTGCGCGTGCGATGTAGGTCTTTCCGCATCCCGGAGGGCCATACATCAACAAACCACCTTTTAGTGACTTACCGTAAAGTTTTCGAAGTTCCGGATTTCGAAGAGGTCCAAGAAATGAAAGCTGGATACGTCGCTTTACTTCATCAAGTCCCTTTACATCTCGAAGATCAACCTCAGGACGCTCCATAAGCGTAGAAAACTGATCATCCTCTGTACCTTCTTCAACAAAGAAGTTGTTCTCTGACAAGTTCTCAACCCCACTTCGAACTCGCAAAGGGACATCGCTTTCTTCAGAATCGACCAATCGTTGGGCAGATTGCATCTGCAATGCGGAGAGAATTTGCTCGTAACCTACAGCTCGTGTGAGGTCACCAGCGTTCCTAAGAGCAGGAATTATCAATTTTAGGGCCGAGATATTTGTCGGTTGAACATTCAGGACGACGTTCAAATGGTCAATGATCTCTTGAAACCGATTCGCTTTTGACAAGAGTTCACAAACATGAATCCGCAACTCCACACTTTGTGGATTTACCTCGATAGCAGCGAGGAGCGAGTCGATGACAATATCATCTGGCAAAGTACGAATGATATTACTCTAGCGAAATAGCGTAAAACTCAATCTTTCAAATTGACCGTTCCACTAGAAAAGCCCGAACTTCCTCGGCTTGCTCCGGAGTATCAACAGCGACAAGCGATCCACGCCCTTCAACCATTCGAATCGAAACTCCGTTTTCGAGGAACCTGAGTTGCTCAAGGCTCTCGGCTTTCTCCAGTGGCGTTTGTTCCCAGTTGGGATATTCCAAAAGCACGTCACGTCGGTAAGCGTATATACCGATATGCTTTTTAACGAGAGCTTCTCGATTGTTCCTTGGGAAGGGGATCGAATGACGACTGAAATACAGAGCATTGGATTGAAGGTCAGTAACCACCTTTACCACTGCTGGATTCTCGATTTCGCTCTCCGCACAAGGTGCAAAAACGCTCGCCATTTTTACCGATGAGTCTGAGAACGGTTGACGAACGGCCAAAATCGTCGCGATATCAATGAGTGGCTCATCACCCTGCACATTGATATAAACATCTGCAATCACCGATTCGGCAACTTCAGCCAATCGGTCGGTACCAGTAGGGTGGTCTAATCGTGTTCGGATCGCCTCGGCCCCAAAAACTTGGCACGCTTCTAGAATCTCGTCGTCTGGAGACGCGACAATCACTCGCTCCCCGGCGCCCGAAGCCAATGAGCGCTCGTAAACCCACTGAATCATGGGCTTTCCGCAGAGATCAACCAAAGGCTTTCCCGGAAAACGGGTCGAAGCCATACGAGCGGGGATGACAATAACACTATTTAGCAACTGCAGTCCCCTCCGTCATGAAAGGTTTAACGATGCCCAAATGCTTCATCAGAGCGAGATCACCAGCAGTTACCGTCACTTGGTACGTCTTTTTGGGAGAACGAAGACGCGATATAACCGAAGCTTCGCTACCGCTGATCGAGTAGTAGTAGTCGATATTCTCTCGTCCGGCCAGTTGATACTGTGGATTCCCGCATGCGTATTGAGCTTGTGCAAGAATCTGAGCGAATTCTTCTGTGTCCAGTGCTTCATATTGCTCCATAAGCAATATGATCGTATTGTAGTTGGTCACCACTCCCACGCCCCGAGATTGGGTTTCCCACCCTTCTGACTGAAACTCTTTTGGTATCCCGGGAATCGCACTTTCTAGTGGAAATCCGCGCGAAGGTCTAGGAAACGCAATTTCAAAAGCTTGTCGATCCTCACCAACACGCACGATTTTCTTACCGTTCGAAATTCCGAATTTACCTTCGGAAGAATATTCGGCAACCGGAATGCCGGTCACTGGAACTTTTGGTAAAGTCACTTCACTTTGCTCAACTGGTCCACACCCGGAAAGGAAAACCAATACAAAAAGCAGAGCGACCCAAATACGCATTTTAACCTTCTACTTTAATGACCTTGTACTCGGTTGCTCCGCCAGGTGCCTCGACCGAAATTTTATCTCCGGCAACTCGACCCAAAAGTGCTTCTCCAAGAGGAGAACCAATTGAGATCAGGTCGTTAGCTGGATCTGCTTCAAACGACCCTACAATCGTAAGCTTTAGAGTATCGCCAAATTCAAGATCCTCGACCGTAACAATCGAGCCTAATACAACGGCTTCGCCTTGGACTTCTGGACGTTCTACAATTTTCGCGTGCATGAGTGCCTTCTCAAGGTCACTGATTCGCATTTCAAGCCTAGTTTGGTTGAGCTTCGCTTCGTGGTAGGCCGCGTTTTCTCGGAGGTCGCCATGTGACTTTGCCTCACGAATCGCTTCGGCAATGGCCATTCGCACTGGACCCTGGAGCTCGTCAAGCTCCTTTTTTAGCTTATCGTAACCCTCTTTGGTTACCTGAATCCCTTTTGCCATGAATCTGCTATTGTAGCATTCGTGACAGATTTTTCTCCAAAGGTGAGCGTTGTCATTGTGAGTTACAACACAATCGACAAACTTCGGAGATGCCTGGAGTGCCTACATGGGGAAGCCTACGAGGTGATTGTAGTCGACAATGCCTCGACCGATGGTTCGGTCGAAATGGTGAGCAATGAGTTTCCCTGGGTTAAACTCCTTGCTTCGGAACATAACCTCGGCTTTAGTCGAGGGAATAATGCCGGGGCTCGACTCGCGTCTGGGGACCTGGTTTTGTATCTGAACTCTGATGCATACGCATCTCCAGGCGCAGTTTCCAAGCTCGCTGAGACGTTCCGAGATTCAGACGTCGCTGCGGCGGGCGGAAGGTTAAGAAACTTGGATGAGTCGCTTCAGGAATCGGTAGCCGGTCCATTGACCGTTTGGAGCGTTTTCTTAGAGCAAACCTACTTGGATATGATTGCGAGAAAACTTGGGAAAGGATATTGGCGAACTTTCCAACTGCCCAGCGATCGAAAATCAAATGTTGATCAGGTGATGGGCGCGTGCCTCATGGTGCGAAACCAGCCGGAGTCAAGATTTGACGAGCGTTTCTTTTTGTACTGCGAAGATACCGAACTTTGCAAAAGACTCCAACGACTTGGCAACATCGTTTACGAACCGCATGCAGAATTTACCCACGAACTCGGGTCTTCAAGCTCTCAAAATCGATGGCTTTCGGTCGCTCGCTACAACTTGGGTAAAGAACTGTATTTCCGAATTCACCACGGTCCAAACGAAGCGCTGATCGTTTTTCTGTTAAACCGATTGGGGGCAGTGTTGAGAATACTGGTGAGTCTAATCGGTTCACCGTTTAGTAAAACAGCGCGAACAAAACTTGGGATCTTTGTGAAAGTCTTGTTTGCAACCAAAAAGAAGATCATCCCCGCTGAACATATTCAGCAATAACATCTTCTGGCTTCCCTTCCAGCTCAACCTTGCCATCTTTGAGCCAGATCACTCGGTCGGCAAACTTGCCGACGGTATCGAGTTGGTGGGAAACAAGCAAGATCGTGCCTCCTGACTCGCGGAACTCTTGAACTTTTTGGTAGCACTTCCGCTCGAAGTGCTGATCGCCTACGGCGAGCACTTCGTCAACAATCAAAATCTCGGCATCGACATGAATTGCAATCGCAAATCCGAGTCGCGCCATCATGCCACTGGAATAAGTTCTTACTGGTGCCTGAATCGCATCGCCAAGTTCGCTGAACTCAACAATCTGCGGAATCCGCTCCTGAACCTGTTTTCGAGTGAGACCCAGGATAACGGCATTAAAGTAAATGTTCTCCAGACCAGTGAGATCGTGGTGAAAACCCGCTCCAAGCTCGAGCAACGGAGCTACTCTACCTCGAACCTGAATATCTCCGCTGGTCGGCTTGTAGATGTTGGCGAGCAACGAGAGCAAAGTGCTCTTCCCGGCTCCGTTTTTGCCGATGAGCGCAAGACATTCGCCTTTTTGGACCTCAAACGAGACGCCGTTGAGAACATTGAGCTTCACCAATGCCCGCTTCTTCCACCAGACCAGCAGGGTTTTGATCGACGCGATGCCGGAGTGACTGACATTGAACTCCTTAAAAACATCACGAACAGAAATCATCGACTGACTCATTAAGGACGCTCCACAAACTTCCACTTCATGCGGTTAAAGAGCCAGTAACCAAAAATGAGAATGGTTAGTGAGGTGAAAAACGCAGCCCAAAGGTAATCCCACTCAATAGGTGTTGCTTTTGCAAACTGTCCTTGAATTCCTACGTTAGTAGGTGCAAGCAGAATCTTACGGTAGCCGTGAGTTAACGCGGCGATCGGATTCAAGTTGTAGATTTTGTACAACAGATATCCGCTCGCCGCATTACGTGGCGTATTTGCAACTTGCTCGGCGAAATAAATGATCGGACACAGATAGAACAGCAGGTAAAGCCCAACTTGGGCGATGTACTTAACGTCCTCATAAAACGTGTTGAGCGCACTGACGATGAACGCCATCCCAGTGCTGAGCATCAAAGAAATAAGGAGCAAAAATGGTAAGTAAATCGTCGTGACCTGAAATGGAAAGATCTTAGGATCACGGATGAATGCGAATGCCAGCAAACCGAACAGGATCAATAACCCAAGCATAAAGTGAATGAAATTAGAAATCACCGTCGCCAAAGGAAGCACTTCCCTCGGGAAATAGATCTTCTTGATCAGCGCATTCTGCATTAATATCGACTGAGCGGCATCTAGGATGCTGAACTGGAAGAACATGAACGGCAGATACGCCGAGAGCATGTAGGCGGTGTAGTTCGGAACGTTTAGTCGGACAAACGTGTTAAACACAAAGCTCATGACGAGCACCTGCAAAAGTGGGTTTAGAAATGACCAAATAACGCCTAGAGCGGAATTCTTGTAGCGAATCTTTATCTCTCGCTGTACCATCACGTACAGTAGTTCGCGGTATTTCCAAAGCTCGACCAGTTCCTTCCGCATTAGATTCTCTTGATGTTAACGACCGTGACCCACGCCACAGTTCCAGATTCCGGGTCGGCAACGACTCGCTTCCCTTTTCTCCCAAGGCCGTTTATCGCGAATTCAAACAAAGTTTGTGCCGGACTGCGCTGTTGAAGCTTAAAAGGAAGCCCACGTAGCCTTGTGTCCATCAGAACCCTTCCTTTTCTGCCGACCACTTTGGCGTCGATGGTATAAACCAACTTTCCTCCCAGTGACGGAGCCGGATCACCGTCGACCTGATCGATCAAGAAAAACGGATTAGCGGTCTGAACCAAAAGAGCGACGGTCGATAGAAACATGTGTAAAGATATAGGTCGATGAGCGTTAGGGTGTTGGTCGTCGGAAGCATTGTACTCGACCATGTCATGAAGGTCGATTCATTTCCTAAACCCGGGGATTCGGTGCGTGGATCGGGCATCGCCAGATTTCCCGGTGGCAAGGGTTTCAATCAAGCAGTCGCTGCCGCGCGCCTTGGTGCGTCCGTGCAATTTTTTGGGGCGGTTGGAAAAGATGTTGCTGGCGACGAAATGCTCGCAGTTATGTCAGATGCGAATATTGATACTACTAACGTGAGCAAAATCGAAAACGAACCGACTGGAGCGGCACTCGTTTACGTTGACGCTAGCGGACAAAACATGATTGGAGTTGGACTCGGTGCAAACCTTTGCGTCTCCCCAGAAAGTGCATTTAAGGTTGCTCATCATCAATTTCACGATGTACTTTTGCTTCAAGGCGAGATAACTCCGGAGGCGACTTTCGCCGCAACTTCAAGCAGTCAGGGGCAAATCATTCTCAATCCAGCACCTGTGTTCTTTATTCCCGATGAAATCTTTTCCCAGATCAACTATCTGACGCCAAATGAGCACGAGGCGGGAGTGCTTGCCGGTATTCCGATTACAGATACACGAGAAGCGTTCAAGGCAGCTGAAGTCTTGTGTGATAGAGGAACAGAACACGTCGTCATCACTCTTGGAAGCAAAGGAGCGATCTTCTTCACTGAGGCAGAGCAAGGTTTTGTCGAAGCACCGCTCGTGAACGCTATTGATACCGTTGGTGCCGGCGATTGCTTTAATGGTGCATTTGCCGTCGCGATCGGCCTTGGGTGGGAACTGAGAGAAGCTGTTAAGTTTGGTGTCTTCTGTGCAAGTCAATCCGTCACAAAGGCAGGTGCCCAAACAGGATATCCAACGATAAACGAACTGCCAGAAGAATTTAGTTCGCGCCTTGGTAGCCTGCGATCTGCTTGAGCTCTCCGGTGACCATATAATGAACTCGCTCGGCGATATTGACGCTATGATCGGCAATTCGTTCCAGGTGATGGATTGCCAAGAACAGCCAACCGCTGGCTACTACCTGATCTGGATCGCGACGCATTAGCAAAAAGACCTGAGCCCGAAGCTCGCGGTATAAACCGTCGGCTTCGTACTCCATCTGCGCGACTTCTTCGACACGAACTAAGTCTCTCCGCACGTAAGCCTGAAGAGCCTCGTGCATCATCTTCCGAGTCAAAGTTGCAAACTTTCCAAGGTCGATAATATCGGTCTTTCCCCCCTCATTATCGATTTTCAAAGCGGCTTTTGCAAGGTCAACGGTGAGGTCCGCACAACGTTCTAAGTCCGTTACGATTTTCAAACAAGCACCGACCAATCTTAAATCCGCTCCCATTGGATTTTGAAGACCAATAATGCTCATGCAACGTGTTTCGATAGCAAGCTCCAGCTCATCGACATCATCATCTGAGACGATGACATGTTTGGCAATATCTCGGTCTAATGCGATCAAAGCGGCCGCTGCCTCAGCCATCATTTTTTCAACAAGGCCAGCCATCTCCAAAAGCATGTGCTCAAGCTCTTCTAGCTCTTGAGCAAACCTTTGGCGGGCGTAATTTGGATTCTCCATTAGTTCGCGTCAATGGGGTGATGACATCGGAATTTGCGATTTCCTTCGTCTGTTTCTTCAGGAGCGTCCGATTTGCAAATATCGCCAGCTTTGAAGCACCGAGCGGCAAACCGGCACCCTGGCGCTCTCTCTTTCGGGTTAGGCAATTCACCCTCAAGTGGCTCTGGCAAGTGCATGAGCTTTTCAAGCGTTGGCGCAGACTCGAGAAGTGCCTTCGTATAAGGATGTCTCGGGGAGCTAAAAACCTCTTCTGTCGGCCCCTCTTCAACGATCTTGCCAAGATACATGACGGCAATGCGGTCGGCGATGAATCGAACGGTCATCAAATCGTGCGAAATGTACAGAAACGCACAGTGTCGATGATTCCGAATATCTTTAATCAGATTCAATATTTGTGCCCGAATTGATAGGTCAAGTGCAGAGGTTGGCTCATCACAGATCACCAACGGAGGTTCTGGTGCAAGGGCTCGACCAATAGCAACTCGTTGGCGCTGTCCACCACTCAACTGATGCGGGTATCGGTCAGTAAAACGATCATCAAGCCCCACCTCCGACATCACTTTCTGGACATCAACCGAACCCTTCGCCAGTTTCACCGGCTCTTCGATGCTTCTAGAAACAGTCCACCGAGGATTCAGCGAGGCATACGGATCCTGCCACACCATTCCAACGCGTTTGGACATATCTCGCGTTGTTCCTTTAACTTCCGATCCACCAAGAACGACAACGCCATCCGCTAAATGCTGAAGTCCTAGAATCGCTTTTGCTAAAGTCGTCTTTCCGCAACCAGACTCTCCTACAACCGCAACAATCTCTCCCTTTTTTACTTGTAAGAAAACATTGTCAAGAGCATGAACAACGCCACCCTGAACAGGGTAGCGGACCGAAAGGTTTTTGACTTCTAATACGGTTTCAAAGCTCACGATCTTTTCCTAGTATGCTCTGGCTCCAGAATAACCGATGTCGCAGTTTCTGCAAGAAATCGTCTTCTTGAATCGTAACCAGATTTGTCATTCTATCCGATCTTCGAACCTCGACCGCGTCTCCAGGCAAAAGGTGAAGTCGTGCTTGACCATCAGCACTTAATACCGCATCTC
The DNA here is from genome assembly GCA_037367405.1 of Ottelia alismoides. Taxonomy (NCBI): domain Eukaryota; kingdom Viridiplantae; phylum Streptophyta; class Magnoliopsida; order Alismatales; family Hydrocharitaceae; genus Ottelia; species Ottelia alismoides. Next base: position 13,291 of record JAZKJV010009673.1, on the reverse strand, counting down.
CGCCGGCATCGAGCTTTAGGCGGACAATCGAACTAGGGTTTAACACCAGTGGCCGCGCAGAAAGCGTATGCGGTGCAATCGCAACCAAAATCATCGCCTCAAGTGATGGATCCAAAACCGGACCACCTGCTGACAGGTTGTATCCGGTTGAACCGGTCGGGGTCGAAATCATCACCCCATCCGCGGGATACGATGTGAGGTGTTGACCGTCAACCTGAACATCGAACGTCAACATTCGGTCGGTAACGGTTCTCTGTAAAACTGATTCATTCAGACTGTGAACCGTAGCAACAATCCTTTCTCCTCGAACGAGGTCCGTTTTGATCATCATCCTGGGAGCAATTCGGTGCTCTTTGGCAAGAAAAGCGCTTAGTGCCGCTCCAAGTTCTTCTGGTACGCACTGAGTAACGAATCCAAACCGACCAAAATGCACACCCAGGATTGGCGTTCCCTTTTCAGAACAAATATGAGCGGCACGAATAATCGTCCCGTCTCCTCCAAAGGCAATGACTAAATCAGATTCGGCAATTTCTGCATCACTTGAACCACCAACACCCAGAGCGTTCGCCGCTCTTTCTTCAGTTCGCACATAAACGCCGTGATCTAAAAGCCAACGAGCCGCCCATTGGGCGGCCTCGATGGCATCTTCTCGATGCAAATTAACAACGAGCGAGACTCTCACTAGCCTGCAGATTTCAATCGCTTGAGATTCTTTTGAACGTCCTCGTTGTTCGCATCAATCACTCTCGCTTTTTCAAGTACTTCGATTGCTTGCTTTCTTCGATTCATCTTTTCAAGAACAACAGCGAGGTTGTTGTAGGCAGGAACGAATTTCTTGTCGGCCTCGATGGCGCTTCGAAGCGATGCTTCGGCAGCAACGTAGTTTGCATTGATCAGGTGAATTCTTCCGATACCATCCAACGCTGGTGCATTGTTCGGTTGAACCTTCAGGACTGCCTTATAATGGTCCATAGCGGTTTTGGAATCTCCAGAATCGAGGTATGAATCGGCCAGTAGAAGTCGGGTTTCAACATCTCCCGGGTTCGCAACGACAACTTGCTTCCAGATTGGAATTGCCGACTTTACATCGCCAGCTAAATAAGCTGCAGAAGCGAAGTTTCGCTTGTTCTTAATTGACGGCTCAAGACCCATCAACTTTTCGAACATCAGTTTTGACTCTTCGTACTCTCCCTTGTTGAACAAGATCACTCCAAGGTTGTTCAGCGTTGCTTTGTCGGTGTCCTTGATCGCAAGTGCTTTTCGGAACGATTCTTCGGCACCGGTCATATCTCCGGCATTCTTTCGGATAACTCCCAAATTGTAGTGGTAGCTTGCGTCTTTATCCAGGACAGCAGCATAGTTCGAGTAGAGTTTGCTGGTGGAGTTGTACTGACCGGCTCGGTTGTAGCAATCTCCGAGTGCAATCACGATATCCTTGTCCTTGTTTCCGGTATTCAACGCGCGCTCAAGGTAAGGCGTCGCTGAAGCATATCTTTGAAGCCGGTAAAGCACAGCTCCAGCGTTTCGGGCGAAGCTAGAATTGGTTTTCTCGAGATCAGAGGCTTTGGTAAAGGCTGCAGCGGCTTTTTGAAGGTCCTTGTTCCCTTCATGGGCTACTCCTAGATTATTCAGTACATAAGCATCATTTGGTCTAAGTTCACTTGCCCGAGTGAAAGATACGGCAGCCTTTTTCGGATCTTTGTTTTCGAGGTGGATATTCCCCATGTTGTAATGAGGTTCGAAAGAGTCAGACTTCAACGCAATCAGCTGTTCGTAAGTGTTTAGTGCTTTTGCTTTCTGACCATCTCGCATGTACGCGTTGCCGAGGTTGGTCAAAATCTCAATATCCTTTGGACTCGCAGAGTTCGCTGATTGAAGAAGCGGAATCGCCTTCTTCACCTGATTGCTTTGGAGATACAAGAATCCGAGCCACGATTGAACAGAAATGTCCTTCGGATACTCCTTGTTCAAGGTTTCAAACTCAGAAAGAGCGTCCGGGAGTTTTCCTTCTTTGTATTTAGCAGATGCTTCTGAAACTCGTTGCTTGATCAGCATTTCGTCCATATCTTGAGCGGCAGCAAAACTTGCAAGCACCACCCCAACCGCAATCATCCAAAGTTTCATCGATTTCATCATTGCTTTCCTATCCTCATATTTTATGCCAAATTTCATTGCGGTGTACTTTTCAGTAACGACGGAATAGCAGATTCAAACGGATCTGCAAGTTCGGTTTTGCTGAGAACTATCGAGTTTTCTCCAGCTTTAACATCTAAATCTAATATTTCTGTTGCTTGTCCTAGTTCTGTTACCAGAATGTTGGCTGCCTGACACTTTTCTCGTAATCTTGCGATGTCTTTTGTGCCAACAACTACAACTCCAGGGACCTCAGCGAAAATTTCTTCTTCGTTCAGCTCAACCTTAAGACCAACTGAACCGGCAATAACCATCTCCGCTAAAGTCACTAATATTCCACCATCGCTAACATCGTGCGCCGAGGAGATGAGCTTGGACTTTGCAAGTTCAAACAACAGATCGCAAAGTCTTCTTTCGCCAAGAAGGTCTGGAGCTTCTGGGTATCCATCTTCCAGTTGGTGAACGGCGGCTAGGTACGAGCTCGCTCCAAGACCCATGTGCTTGGAAACCTCGAAAGGAACCGAGAGCTTCACAACCAGATCTCCGATTGTTGGCGCCATGAGCAAAGTGTCTTCTGGAGAGTCCAACACGCCTAACATGCCAATCATTGGAGTTGGGGGGATTTCTCCTAGCTCACTTTCATTATAAAAGCTCACGTTTCCGCTAATTACCGGTGTTTCTAATGCTTCGCTGGCCTCCGCAATGCCGTAAACCGCTTTTGCAAATTGCCAATAGACATGGGGTTGTTGTGGATTGCCGAAATTCAGACCATCCGTCACCGCAACGGGTTTAGCACCTGTGCACGCAACATTGCGTGCTGCTTCGATAACAGCAAGTTGGCCACCACGATTCGGATGCATTCGAGTCCATCGCGAGTTTCCGTCGATCTTAACCGCAAATGCCTTTGAGCACCCTGAAGGAGCAATGACCGCCGCATCTGAAGCACCAGCCTTACGAACGGTTTGGGTTTGAACTTGTTGGTCGAACTGTCGGTAGACGTATTTCTTGCTCGCAATATCGGGAAATGCAAGAAGCTTTAATAGCGCTGCTTTGACGTCAACATTCGGCAAATTGCCTGGATCAAAGTTCGCCGCATCTCGGAAGTACTGCGGCTCTTCCTGGGGGCTGTGGTAGACCGGACAATGGTCGGTAAGCAATGTGGGGTCCAGATCAGCAATCACCTCACCAGTTCGTGTCACTGTGACTTTTCCGTTATCGGTAACTTCTCCAACAACAACCGCATGAATTCCCCACTTATGAAAAACGTCGATAACTTCTTGTTCGCGTCCGCGTTCAGCAACTGCAAGCATCCGCTCTTGACTCTCGCTGAGCATTAATTCGTAGCCGCTCATATCACTTTCTCGCATCGGAACAAGGTCAAGGTTGACTGTCATTCCGACCTTGCCTTTGCTCGCCATCTCAACGGTTGAACAGGTCAATCCCGCAGCTCCCATATCTTGGATCGCAACAATCGCACCTGTTTGAAGTGCTTCGAGTGTTGCTTCTATCAGTTGCTTTTCTGCAAATGGGTCACCGATTTGTACATTAGGGCGTTTTGCTTCACTGTCTTCTCCGAACGACTCACTAGCAAACGTCGCACCGTGAATTCCGTCTCTGCCAGTGCTCGAACCCAGATACAAAACAGGGTTCCCAATGCCACTTGCCGATGCTGTCGTGACTTCGTCCAGCTTGAGAATTCCGACACACATTGCGTTTACGAGCGGATTTCCACTGTAATTCGGGTGAAAATTCACTTCCCCAGCAACCGTCGGAACACCAACGCAGTTTCCGTAGCCTGCAATTCCTTCAACAACATGTTCAAATATATATCTGTTTTTCTTAGTTACCTCGTCCGAAGCTTGACCAGCACCGAGGGGTCCAAACCGCAGTGAGTTGAGGAGTGCAACTGGCCGGGCACCCATGGTCAGAATATCCCGAATAATGCCGCCAACACCCGTTGCAGCGCCCTGGTACGGCTCGACATATGACGGATGATTATGGCTTTCGACTTTCATCGTCACACCAAGACCATCTCCTATTGGGACAACCCCAGCATTTTCGAGACCCTCTCCTTCCATTGCCTCTTTATATTTCGAAAACCGAGAGAGCACTGGGCGGCTGTATTTGTAGCCACAGTGCTCGCTCCACATTACGGCGAACATTCCAAGCTCCGTATAGCTTGGGTCTCGCCCCAAAAGCTCTGTCAAAAGGCTATATTCGGAATCATTCAAGCCCATCGAAGTGTAGACTTCTGGTGTGAAAGGAGGCATCGTGATCAGTATATCTTTGGCTCTAGTCCTTGTGCTTGCCGGTTGCCAGAACAATGAGCCGCTGTACGGAAAATGGTCAGGTTCCAGAGATTGGAAGCGAGTGGGCGCTGCTAACGAATTGGTCGCACGAGCAGTGTCTGCAGTTGATCTCACGTTAAAAAGAGACCGGACATTCTCGTTAATTGATGGCGGAATGCCTTATGAAGGAGACTGGACACGAAGCGGTGACCGAATCGATCTTCAGGTTACGATGATCCTTAACAAAAAATTGGAGCAAGAGTCCGAGCAAGTCAAACAAGCCGCACAGTTTGAAGTGAAAATTGCAGGTGATACCTTACAGTTCAAACAGTTGCTTGCCGACGAAGTTGTTCTTTTGAAAAAGAAACCATTACAAGACACTAGCAACAATAAAGGCAATCGCTAGCTGGACGCCGGCTATTTTCAATGCTGCGGCAACGTTTCTTTGATCAACAATCGCATCGTTGATTCGGTATTTCGGCAAGAACATCAGGTCGGCAAGAAAGTTGATCACCGATAGCAGGACCATTCCAAACGCAAAGTAAATCGCGACAAAGAAAACGTCTGTTTTGACGATCCCAGATGATTCTCCGTCCAATACTCCTCTTAAGATAACCGCCATAGCCAAGATGCGAGCCGCGAGTGCTATAGCAGCCGCTGTATTTCCTTTTTCAAGTTCGTCGCTAATCTTATATGGAGCTACTGCCTTGTAGATAAGAATGCTCAGTAGCAAGAGGATTTGTGAACCGATTACCCAGGCAACGCCCGTCAGAAGGGTTCCGCCCTCTGACCCAAAGACGCCATGAAGCACCAAACCGGTTGCAATAAAGAGCGACGCTTCGAGAATTCCTCCACTGAGCAAATTGTCTTTGGCTTGGCTTGAAAAACTGACTTTTGGAAAAGCGATTTTGCTTAGAACCGCTTCGGCGATCACAAGACTGATGAGCACCACAGCACCGTCAACAATAAAAATTAGCGCATCCCGGCCAAGTTCTGGTACCCCCCGTTTAAGAGCACCGGCCATTCCAATGACAACCGCGACAAAGAAGCCAACCGTTCGAATCGCAACCGAGGAGTTCCGGTGGTTTCGAATCAGATCATCGTCATCATAAGGCGTGATCCAGTTTGAGACGAGCTTGGCGAAAATCATGAAAACCAATGCGATCAGACTGTAAAATGCCGCCTGTGCTAAGGGCATCCAAACGGGAATCGATTTCGGCTTGAGCTAGTTCATTGTTAGCGTAGAAGTGTAACGCATAACGCTGATCGACACAATTAAAATATTAAATTTTGGGAAATCGTCTGATTTACCTAAGATCAGCAGCCATGGCCAATTTTCGTTGCTCAATCATTCTAAAAAAGGTTAGAACTGTGCGTATGCCTTCATCGGTTCTCCCAGAAATTCTCGCAGCAAATGACCAGTACATCGCCGAATTTGGCGAACGTGCAAACCTTGCGTTACCACCCGCCCGAGGGTTCGCTATCTTGACCTGTATGGACGCTCGGCTAGACCCAGCTAAGTATGCCGGACTTGCAGAAGGCGATGCACATGTAATACGCAATGCCGGTGGGCGCGCCAGCGATGATGCTATTCGAAGCTTAATCATAAGCTACAAGCTCCTTGGAACGAAAGAGTTCTTTGTGATTCACCATACCGACTGCGGAATGGAGTTTTTCACCAACGAAGTCATAGCTGGATTGCTTGAAAGTAGTTTGGAAACCGCTCAGTTAACAGAGTCTGGATTTATCGACGTTGGCAAAGGTCCTGGCTCCAAGGAAGGACACTTTATAAACTTTCTCACGATTCGGGAAAAGGAAGAAAGCGTTCGAGAGGATGTGAATCGGATCGCTGACCATCCTTTGATCCCGAGTACGATTCCGATTCGCGGATTCATTTACGACGTTCGTTCAGGGAAATTGATAGAAGTCCCTGGTGCCAACAGAAACATCGTTTAACCACTAGTAAAAGTATCAGCAAATGCTTAAAATGGGAGCGTGGAAAATCCACCTCCCAATTACACTGAATATCCTCGTCCTGGTAGCAATTATCCAAGAGGCGACTACGCAAAGCCCGTAGATCCTCCTGGCTATTACCTAGAGTACATCGGCAACGCCTTCAACATGATTTGGGCAAAAAAGGATGTTTTTGTCCTTGGCACCCTAGTCATCGGAGTCCTTTACTATGCGTTTTCTTTCGCAGAATCTGTATTGATCTCACTTTTTGTGTACGGTTCTCCGTTCGCTCAGCCAACAGAAATCGACTCCAAGTACTTCACATACTTGGGACTCTCCATGGTTCTAACTGGGATTGGAATAGGAATCTATTATGGATTTGTCAACGGATTCGCTGCAGCCGCAATCGAGTATATGGATACGGGCAACACTTCCTTCAACACACTCTTTTCTGGTTTCAAAAACTTCGCTCAGTTGATGTTAGTAGGCTTCATCATCTATTTTGCGACTTTGATCGGATATTGTCTGCTCATCATTCCTGGGGTCTATCTCACCGGAATATTCGCGATGGCTCCACTAATTTGTTCATTTGAAAATCGGACTGCAATTGACTCAATTAAGGAATCGATGAGACGTACCAAAGAATTTGCATGGGGTCTTTTTGCCGTCGTGCTCGTTTCAGGGAATAGTCTCGGGATTGGGTGTCATCGCATGTTGTATTGGAGTCATTTTCACCGCAGCGGTTATGCCCATTGTTCTTGGAATGCATTACCGTAATTTCAGGGAGAATGCTTAACCAAACCGAAACCAAGGCGGATTCCAAGTAAGTTGACGTATTAAGAGGAATGAGTTTTCAAATTCAATTGAAAAGTGACGATCGAGAGACCTTGGCTGACGTCTTGCAGGCGACTGTCATCGATCTCATCGCTTACTCTTTGATTGCAAAGCAAGCCCACTGGAACGTCATCGGCGTAAATTTTCGTCCAGTTCATCAACAACTGGACGAAATTTACGCGGCTTCTATCGAACAAATCGATCTGATCGCAGAGCGAATGGTTGTTTTGGGATTCTCTCCGAATGGCCAAGCAGCTGATGTGTCTTACAGCTCACTGAAAGAGTTTGAACGTGGATTCGTTAAGGATACGAATGTCGTCATGCAAATGGCAGAAAGAACACATGAATTGGCGAGTCATATGCGGGAGCGAGTCGCAATGATTGAAGATCTGGACGTAGTTACCGCCGACATGTACCACGCAATGCTCGAGTCCATTGAGAAAAATCTCTGGATGCTTCGGGCGCAAATCCAGTAATTGTTACCTGACTTGATACCGGGTTTCGCGAATTACTAGCTCGATTGGCATGGAGTGTTTTTATACTCACTTCATGCCTTCGTCTATTTTGCAAAATTCGGCTCTTCCAAGAACACAGGAAATTCGTATCCAAGAAGTTCTAGAGAATACACCTCGATTCGCACCTTGGGGCGCAAAGAGCTGGAAGGCACCGAAAGGATTTGTTTGGACGACGGTTGAAGGAAATCCCATTCCGGAAGCTGTTTTAGCTGATGCAGAATCTCATCGTGCTGTTTTTGTCGCAGGGCACTATTCGTACCCCATCTATGTCGACGACGAAGTGATCGTTCTTGTCCGCTCAAATGACTCAATCCCTGCGGTTTATATTGTTCGAGTTGAAGAACTTCGAGTCCAATCTGATCTATTTGTGGTGACGAAGCACAACGGTCACTGCTATTTTCCGTTCTTAAATCGAGAAGAAATTCTTAAGCTTTGCCCCAATTTCCCTTCATTGGTCGCGTCGCATTACAAGATCGAAGACAAGGTCTTTGTTTGGTCGTGGAAGCCGCACACCGGAGTTTATGTAAATGAAGAGCTTGCTTGGTTCAACGCTTCAACATCTGCGACGAAATTTGAAAGTATTGAACTTGTCAGAGTTGATAGTGCGACCGGTTTGATTATCGGGATGGGAACCGGCGTCCCGAACTTCGTGATGGATAGTGAGTTTAAGAAGATTATTGGATTCGCTCGCCGACACAAGGACGACGCTTCGGATGAAAAAAGTGAACTTCTCATCCAAAGCTGGACCGACCGAATCATTCGGCAAGAAGCGAAGCAAATGGCATCAATGCGGTAACGCGTTTCCGTTGCCTTTTTGGGGCGGAAATTTCAATTCAATCCATTTGACCAGAAGATCTCGCTCCTTGTCCCCTAAAGTTCCGTTTTGAGGCGGCATGCGCTTAGTTTTTGCCGCCCGACCTGAGCGCCGCCACAGTCGTGGGTTCTTAAGAGCTTCCTCCTCCGTCATTTTGTCTGGAAAGATTATTCCCTTCTTGTTGTAGTCCTTGTTGTGGCAACCAAGACAGTTGTCTTGACGATAGGAACAATTTCTTTTTCAAAATTGATCTCAGGCTCTTTTTTCGGTTCACCTTGAGGTGTGAATCCAACGATGACCATTGAGCTAACGGCAAAAAGCATAATCGGCATTGCGAGCTTCATACACCACATCTTAACGCTTTTGAAGTCATTTGGTTTACTTCGGTTTTCGAATAGGTTGCATTGCTCTCAGTTTAAAAGACTCTTTCTTGCCCTGGTCCTTCCCAATCATGACCAAAAACATTCTTCTTTCGAGGGGATACCAAATGTTTTTAAGATCGATCACTCGTTCATCGAGCTTCATACTCGGCATCACTTTTCCTTTTTCGTCAATCTTGGCAGCAATATTGACTCTTGCCCAGGTTCCATCATCAGAAATTTTCTGGATCTGAGCATCCCATCGAACCTCACCTTTCTTCGGCAAGAGTTCTGGGAACTCCGGTTTGTAGCGCGGTTCAACAAGCTTTTCTGCTCCTTTTAAAGACTCGTACGCATTTACGACCCCGATATCCTTCAGATGAAGTTCAAAGTGCAAATGAGGGACAGTTCTTTCTGCGTTCCCGCTATCGCCGTTGTAGGCAATGTGCTGACCGGCATAAACTCGCATTCCGGGATAAACTCCGGGGGCAAATTCATAAATGTCGGCGCCCTTACCATCGTCAGTTCCCGGTGTGTCGTTGTTCAAATGGTAGTAAGCAAAGAACGCACCGAAGTCATCACTCAATCCACTACCGAGGAATGCACCGTCAGCACAAGCCAAAACCGGGCGCATTTTTTCTGCGGGCAAGTCTTGACCAATGTGCTTGCGCGCTCCACCGTCTCTGGGCGCCCCCCAAGTATCAGACCATCGAACCTTACCCAGGACAGGAAAAATAAGCGGATACTTATAGACTCCCGGCTTTATTTCTTGTAGGCCTCGTAACGGTGTTTTGATTTCAGCCGGAGGTCCCCAAGGTTGCTCAATCTCTTCACAGCGATTGAAATAAATCGAATCTACAAGTGAAACGGTTCGTCCTGAAGCATCTCGTACTTGAACATTGAGGAACCGTAACCCTGTACCTCCCTTCAACTTATAGTTTCCAATTGGCGAAAATGCACTCCACTCGCCAAAGGGTTGCCCATCTTCGGAAATACGAACTGAACTGATTGCAAGGGGAGAGCGAAACGTGATCTTTACTTCACTATTGAAAGTTGTGAACGCATCGTCATTGATCACCACGCGATGCGGATCGGAAGAAGATCGTCCTTCGATATAAAGAAGCGGTTCGCCTTTTTCGTTTAGTTTTGCTCCTACACCGAGATCAATCACATTCGGATCATCGATGACTGGAGCGAAAGACAAAATGGCTTTAGAAAGGTTTCGAGAAACCTTTACCCCTTTCTCATTTAGGCTCTCCATTGATGACTTCATCAATCCGAATTCCGACTTCAATAAGCCAAGATTTCTTTCCTTTCTGTACCGATTGATCTCCGCAATCACGGCATAACGAAGATCAGCATTTTCAACAAAAACACCTTGCTTCAAAAGCAGCGTACTGAAAATTAAATTCATTGTCTTGTCAATAATTCGTTGATACGATTGCCCGAGTCAAGTATAACCAAACTTCAAGTCTGGTTCAATTTAGACCGGATCTGCGTCTATTCAGATTGAGGAGTAATTTTGGAAAAATTTGACGTTATTTTGCCAGCAGGAGGAGTTCTTGATGACCACTTTGCTAGAGTAGCGATGACTAAACACAAGGCACTGATCAAGGTTCAAGACTTCATTGTTGGGAGTCAATCCATTGATGCCGTCTTGGAATCCGGTCTGTGTCGGAATGTCGTTTTGGTCGGTCCTAAAGAGGTACGAGAAGCGATCGGCGGAAGAGTCACTTCAACTGTTAACGACACTGGATCGTTGGTCAAAAACATTGAAATGGGGATCCGGGAACTCAAAAGTATGGGTGAAATTTCTCCTCGTATATTGATTCTTACGACTGACCTTCCTTACGTCAATGCAAAAGTTCTGACTCAATTTATCGAAATGAGCCCGGTCGATGCCGATATCACTGCTCCCTTGATTTCAAAAGATGAGTATTTGGATCGATTTCCAAGTGCTACTGGCACATTTGTCAATTTGCAAGATAATCAGTGGACGCTCGGCTGTGTCTATTTGATCAAGCCAGATGCCTTTGTAAAGATTTTGCCTCGACTCGAAAAGGTTATTGCAAATCGAAAAAATGTTTTTAAAATGGCTGGTTTGCTCGGGTTTGGATTTCTATGGAAAGTTTTAACTCGCAGCATCACTGTCCCTCAGGTTGTCGCTAAACTCGAATCCGTGATTGGCTGTAAAGTTGTTCCTGTACAGGGAGCTCCGGCCGAGTTCGCGAATGACATCGATGATATTGTTGACTACGAATATGCATTGAGGAACAGGTAACCAATGCACGACGAGCCAATTCTTTCCCCACAAGTTCCTTCGAAGAGATCGATTCCGCTTTTCGCCAAGATCCTTGTTGCCCTAGCGATTGGCTCAATCATTGGTCATTTTTGGCATGAAAACCTCTATGGATTGAAAGACTCTCTATTCAAAGTCGGAATCGAGCCAGCTTCATTAAAGTGGATTTCTGAACTCGTCATCAATTTACTTAGGCTGCTAGCAACCCCACTGATCTTCGCAGCAGTGCTCAGTTCTTTGGTGACTGCCGCTATATCGGGCAAGAAGGCAGGAAAACTCACATGGCTCCTGATGTCGAACACCGTGGTTGCAATCTTGATCGGATTACTGATTGCAAATACACTGAAACCGGGTCAACACATTCAATTGACGGCGAGCGAAAAAGTTTCGAAGGAACCGTATAACATCTGGAATCACCTCTTCGAAAGTATTCCAAGGAACTTTATTGACCCGTTTGCAAAAAATGACATTATTGGCGTAATCATCCTTGCCCTTGGTATTGGGCTAGCAATGCGGCTGCTTTTAAACACGGGTACCGACGAGGTAAAAGCGAGTGTAGATTCACTAAAGCGGTTCATGCGTGCAGTTTTTGCTCTCATGATCACAATCCTCAAGTGGATTTTTGAACTTGTTCCGTTCGCTGTTCTTGCCGTAGTAATCCGAGTTGTTGCTGACAAAGGCATTGGATCTCTAATCGGGATGATCTACTGGATCGGCTCAGTTGTTCTTGCATTGGTCCTTATGGCGGTGTTCTATAACATCCGAATGTGGCTTAGTTCCGGTGTCAAACCAACTCAGTTTCTAAAGGGTGGTTTCGATGCTTTTGCCATGGCTTTTTCGACCGCTTCTTCCGCAGCTACTCTTCCTGTCACCTACAAATGTGCCACGGATCAACTACAGGTTAAAGAAGAAAATGCGAATCTTGGGATCATGGTTGGCGGAACATTCAACCATGATGGTACAGCACTCTATGAAGCAATGGCCGCCCTATTTATCGCTCAGGGATTAGGACAGAACTTGGACATTGGACAGCAGGTTGTGGTGGTCATCATGTCTATTGTTGCTAGCGTAGGTGCGGCTGGCATTCCTGAAGCTGGCTTGGTCACCATGCTCGCGGTTTTCACTGCAGTTAAACTTCCAACTGAATACATTGGGTTTTGTTGACCGTGGATTGGTTCTTAGACCGATGCAGGACGACAATCAATGTCATGGGAGACATGGCATCAACAGTCATCCTGGATCGAAAAGAGTAAATTATTTTGGTGGAGTATTGACCATGGAAACGCGCTCAAGTTCTGTTCGATAGAGATCACCTTTACGCGATAAAGCAACTTTGACTTTCGAACCAATCGCCCCTTCTAGCTTAGCTTTCATCCGGTTGTAGCCAATGTTGATCGCCTCTTCTCCATTTACTGAAAGCAAGCTATCGAAAACTTTCACGCCTGCTTTTGCCGCAGGACCCCCTGGGAAGACGAAACCGACAATGTAGCGCTTCGTTTTTTCGTCCCAATAACAGGCCATTCCAACTTCACCATCTGCTTCATTCTCCACTTTGTCGGTCCATCGTTCGAGATGGACTCTTCTCTTCGACATATCGATCGTGATGTTAAAGTTTTTGAGGAATTGGAATCCGACGGTCCCGTCGGCATCTGCTCCGCTCGACGGAAGATCGATGATATCCCAGATGGTTTCTTGTACTGGTACTCCGAAAATCTTTGCTGGCGGCATTTTTACGCTAAAACCCTCTACCGGACCCGAAGCAACATAAGAAACCGACGTAAATGACGGTTTCTTAGTGATCGGCCAAACACCAATTCGGTCCAAGCACTCTTTGTGGGTAGTAGCATAGAAGGCATTGCCAGTATCTAAGGCAAGATGAAGTTCTCCTTTGCCTTCAACTTCAACTGAGAGCTCCATTGAATCCGTTCCTGTAGGAAGAAGCTTTGCCAAAAATGACTTCTGGTTGTCGACCGGCTTTTTTAAGATATCGTACGACTTTGGATAAAAAATGAATTTTTTCTTTTCGAAATTGATTTCAGTAATGAAATCTGAGATAACGGCAAAACCCATAATGCCATCACAATGGATTCCAACAA
>JAZKJV010009672.1:0-70485 GCA_037367405.1 Ottelia alismoides | reverse complement strand
TCCCCGGAGGCCCTACCGTGGGCCTCTCGCCTCTCCACCCCCCTCCCCCTGGGAGGCCCCACAGCGGGCCTCCACCCCCCTCCCCACCGCGGGCCTCCCTCCCCCTCCCCCCGGAGGCCCCACCGCGGGCCTCACCACCCCCCTCCCCCGGAGGCCCCACCGCGAGCCTCTCCACCCCCTACCCCCCGAAGGCCCCACCGCGGGCCTCTCCACCCCCTCCCCTCGGAGGCCCCACCGCGGGCCTCTCCACCCCCCTCACCCCCGGAGGCCCCACCGCAGGCCTCTCCAACACCCTCCCCCCGGAAGGCCTCCCCCCCCTCCGGGGGGGGGAGGCTCGCGGGCCTCCACCGCCCGAAGGCCCCACCGCGGGCCTCCACCCCCCCGAAGGCCCCACGCGGGCCTCCACCCCCGGAGTCCCCAACGCGGGCCTCTCTCCCTCCCTTCCACCGCGGGCCTCCCCCTCCACCCCCTCGCCCCCCCCCCCCCCCCCCCCCGAAGGCCCCGTCACGGGCCTCCACCCCCTGAAGGCCCCACCGCGAGCCTCTATCCTCTCCACCCCTCCCCCGGATGCCCAACCGGGAGGCCTCTCGCCTCTCCACCCCCTCCCCCCAAAGGCCCCACAGCGGGCCTCCATCCCCCCTCCCCCCTGGAGATCCCACCGCGGGCCTCTCCCACCCTCCCCCTGGAGGCCCCACCGCGGGCCTTCCCCTCCCCCTCCCCTCCGAGGCCCCACCGCGAGCCTCCACCCCCTCCCCCCTCCCCTCGGAGGCCCCACCGCGGGCCTCCAACCCCTCTCCCCTCGGAGGGCCCTCCGCGGGCCTCCACCCCCCCCCCCCCTCGGAGGCTCACCGCGGGCCTCCACCCCCTCCCCCCTCTGAGGCCCCACTACAGGCCTCCACTCCCCCTCTGAGGCCCCACCGCGGGGGCTCCATCCCCTCGCCCTCTGAGGCCCCACCACGGGCCTCCACCCCCCTCTCTCCCTAAAGGCCCTACCGCGGGCCTCCACCCCCCCCCCCCGAAGGCCCTACCGCGGGCCTCCACCCCCCGGAGTCCCCAACGCGGGCCTCTCTCCCTCCCTTCCACCGCGGGCCTCCCCTCTCCACCCCTCCCCTAGAGGCCCCACAACGGGCCTCCATCCCCCCCTGGAGATCCCACCGCGGGCCTCTCCCCCTCCTCCCCCCTCCCCCTGGAGGCCCCACCGCGGGCCTTCCACCCCCTCCCCTCTGAGGCCCTACCGCGGGCCTCCACCCCCTCCCCTCGGAGGCCCCACCGCGGGCCTCCAACCCCTCCCCCCTCCCCTCGGAGGCCCCACCGCGGGCCTCCAACCCCTCCCCCCTCCCCTCGGAGGCCCCACCGCGGGCCTCCAACCCCTCTCCCTCGGAGGGCCCTCCGCGGGCCTCCACCCCCCCCCCCCTCGGAGGCTCACCGCGGGCCTCCACCCCCTCCCCCCTCTGAGGCCCCACCACGGGCCTCCACTCCCCCTCTGAGGCCCCACCGCGGGGCTCCACCCCCTCGCCCTCTGAGCCCTCGCCCTCTGAGGCCCCACCGCGGGCCTCCACCCCCCTCTCTCCCTAAAGGCCCTACCGCGGGCCTCCAACCCCTCACCCCGGAGGCCCCACCACGGGCATCCACCCCCTTTCCCCCAGGAGGCCCTACCACGATCCTCCACCTACCTTTTCCCCAAGAGGCCCCACCACAGGCCTCCCTCCTCCCCCGGAGGCCCCACACAGCGTCCAACCCCCCCCCCTCGGAGGCCGCACCGCGGGCCTCCACCCCCCGTCCCACCAGAGGCCCCACCGTGGGCCTCCTCCCCCCCGAAGGCCCCACCACGGGCCTCCACCCCACCGCGAGAATCTCCACCCCCTCCACCCGGAGGCCTCACCGCGGGAATCTCCACCCCTTCCCCGGAGGCCCCACCGCGGGCATCCACCCCCCTCCCCCCGGAGGCCCCACTGCGGGCTTCCACCCCCTCCCCCCCAGAGGCCCCACCGCGGGGCTCCACCCCCCGTAGGCACCACCGCGGGGCTCCCTCCCCCCCTCCGGAGGCCCCACCGCAGACCTCTCCACCCCCTCCCCCCCAGAAGCCCCACTGCGGGCCTCTCCACCCCCCTCCCCCCCGGAGGCCCCACCGCGGGCCTCTCCACCCACCCATCCCCTCCGGAGGCCTCCCCCCTCCGAGGGAAGGGGGGAGGATCGTGGGCCTCTACCCCCCCCGAAGGCGCTACCGCGGGAATCTCCACCCCCTCACGCGCTCTCCCCAGAAGCCCCACCGCGGGCCTCCACCCCCTCTCTCCCCAGAAGCCCTACCGCGGGCCTCCACCCCCTCACCCCGGAGGCCCCCCTCCCCCCAGAGGCCCACCGCGGGCCTCCCCCTCTCCCCGGAGGCCTCCTCCCTCCCGCCTCCTCCCGGAGGCCCCATCGCGGGCCTCCACCCCCTTCCCCCCGGAGGCCCCACCATGGGCCACCACCCCCCCTTCCCCCATGAGGCCCCACCACAGGCACCCCTTCCCCCCGGAGGCCCCACACCGCTGGCCTCCCCCCCCTGAAGGCCCCACCACGGGAATCTCAACCCCCTCCCCACCCGAAGCCCCCACCGCGGGCCTCCACCCCCTCCCACCGCGGGCCTCCACCCGCTCTCTCCCTAGAAGCCCCACCGCGGGCCTCCCACCACCCTCTCTCCCCAGAAGCCCTACCGCGGGCCTCCACCCCCTCTCTCCCCAGAAGCCCTACCGCGGGCCTCCACCCCCTCACCCCGGAGGCCCCCCTCCCCCCGGAGGCCCACCGCGGGCACCGCGGGCCTCCCCCTCTCCCCGGAGGCCCCACCACGGGCCTCCACCCCCTTCCTCCCGGAGGCCCCATTGCGGGCCTCCACCCCCTTCCCCCCGGAGGCCCCACCTTGGGCCACCACCCCCCTTCCCCAATGAGGCCCCACCACAGGCACCCCCTTCCCCCCGGAGGCCCCACACCGCGGGCCTCCCCCCCCCCTCGGTGGGGCCTCCACCCCCTTCCCCCCGGAGGCCCCACCGCGGGCATCCACCCCCTTCCTCCGGAGGCCCCACCGCGGGCCTCCACCCCCCGGAGGCCCCACCGCGGGAATCTCCACCCCCTCCCCCCGATGACCCCACCGCGGGAATCTCCACCCCCTACCCCCGGAGGCCCCACCCCACCGCGGGCCTCTACCCCCTCCCCTCGGAGGCCCCACCGCGGGGCCCCACCCCTGGAGGCCCCACCGCGGGCCTCCCTCCTCCTCTCCCCCCGGAGGCCCCTCCGCGGGCCTCTCCACCCTCCTCCCCCCGGAGGCCCCACCGCGGGCCTCTCCACCCCCCCGGAGGGCCTCCCCCCCGGAGGCCCCACCGCAGGCCTCCTCCCCCCGCCCGAAGGCCCCACCGCGGGCCTCCTCCCCCCGCCCGAAGGCCCCACCGCGGGCCTCCTCCCCCCGCCCGAAGGCCCCACCGCGGGAATCTCCACCCCCCGAAGGCCCCACCGCGGGCCTCCCTCCTCCCCTCCCCCCGGAGGCCCCTCCGCGGGCCTCTCCACCCTCCTCCCCCCGGAGGCCCCACCGCGGGCCTCTCCACCCCCCCGGAGGGCCTCCCCCCCGGAGGCCCCACCGCGGGCCTCCTCCCCCCGCCCGAAGGCCCCACCGCGGGAATCTCCACCCCCCGAAGGCCCCACCGCGGGAATCTCCACCCCCTCCCCCCAGAGACCCTACCGCGGGAATCTCCACCCCCTCCCCCAGAGGCCCCACCGCGGGCATCCACCCCCGTCCCCCCCGGAGGCCCCACTGCGGGCCTCCACCCCCCGGAGGCCCCACCGCAGGGCTCCACCCCCCGGAGGCCTCACCGCGGGCCTCCCTCCCCCCTCCCCCCGGAGGCCCCACCGCGGGCCTCCCTACCCCCTCCCCCTCGGAGGCCCCACCGCGGGCCTCCCCACCCCCTCCCCCTCGGAGGCCCCACCGCAGGCCTCCACTCCCCTCTCCCCGGAGGCCCCACCTAAAAAAAATATACACTAAAATGACACGATGAAAGCTTGATGTTTGATAAGGAGCTTCAAAAAATTGCACAGAGTCCTTGGTGAACAAGTTGGAGCATGGATACAAAGTTTCAAGCAAGATTTGGTCAGCGTGAAATTTCCAAGCAAGAAGTAATTAACTTCTCAAGACCCTTCTAACTGAGCTGTATAACCAGCCTACATGCATGGTTACATATCAACAATGGTAGAATAACAGATAAATATCGGACCACTCCCTGCAACAAAAAAGGTTTATTAATCGGTATGGATTATGAACAGGCCTCTCTTTTTCCATATTCTACCCCCAAAGTCTCGCCAATAAACTGTTCAATAAATCAGGTTAACCATGCATGGATATGTGAAAGTGCTCTATTTTCAAACTTTCCACGAGAAAATATTGCTGCAAACCTCTAAAAAGTCACCCCAAACTACCTTCAGCAGTTGCTCAGATTAACAATGTCGAAGAAAAATTAAGAGAACTTAGAAGGATACAATGTTACTCGATGCATTTCACCGATTATCAGCTACCTGAATTATACAGAAAAAAATAAGAGAAAAGTCACAAACATATATACATACTCAGAGAAATTAAACTGTTTACCTTATGGACAGTGGCATGGCCTTCTCTTCTGATACAAACTTACCCTTCCCACGATCATACACATACTCGAATCCTTCACAGGCATGGACATCGGAAAGGAAGTACATGCAGTCTCCATCCAACATCCCCGGCGGCATCTCCCTATCCAGTTCAGGCAAATCGGTATCCGATTCGCCTTTGAACCCATCGCAACAACACCACCCTCCCGTCCAGATGCGGCCGCTCAATCAGCCATGTTTCCTCGCACTCCCATTCACAGAAGCCTCGAGGAATATCGCCATCTCTCGGTTCCACCTCCGGAACCACCGCAAGAAGCTTCTCCCCGAGATTGACAAGGAACGTTACAGAGAAGAGTTAGACGTTAGCGTTAAGAAGAAACAGAGATGAGAGGTTGGGAGAGAAGAGGAGGAGAAGGCGAGAGCTTCAGAAGATCGGGAGGTATGCCGTCAATTAATAGGAGTCTATGCTTGAGGCAATTTGACCGTTGAGAGCCGTTTGAAAGAGGGAGAAGTATAGCCGTTGCAGTTTCCAACGGTACGATGGTGCCCTTGCGCTAAAATTGCACAGAAGGCCCCTAAAATTGCGCATAAAATGGGATTTTACACTCCGGCCCTAAGGGCCTGTTCGGTAGGAGAATAAGCAGGAATAAGGATGGGGAATAAGGGGAATAAGGGTCTATTCTCCGTTCGGCTGGAGGATAAGAATAAGGAGAATAAGGTGAAATAAAGGTAGGTAAGGTGGGATAAAGATAGGAATAAGAGTGAAATAAGATGAAATAATGGGGAATAGTCGTACCACGGAGAAGCGTGTTGGGGGCTTATTCCCCTTATTCCATTCCTCCTTATGACCCAAACGAACAGAGCCTAAAAGAAGTCTTTTTCTGTCACACCATAGTGTAAAACTCCCTTTAAGAATATCCATATACCTTATTTCAAACATAAATAAGGTATACGTATGATAAATTTTGAGTCTAAAGATATTATGATTTATGAGGCTTTGTACCACTTTAATTTCAATAGTTCTTTTTTAATGCTTATCGATCTCCAGTTTTAAACTTATTCATATAAATAAGTTTGTGCTAAGTTAAATCGTTAACCAGCATTTACTATCGAACCAAGTGAATAATCAAAAATTTTAAGTACATTACACACAAATCCTCAAACTATACACCCGATTTCAATGTCATACCTATATTTTTTCGATTAAAGAAAACGGGGCTACCTCATATGTTAGTATAACATATAAGGACATGTGTAACAACCGAATTGGACAGTTGTGAATTTTGAAAGAATGCAGGGCTCTAGAGTAATCGCAAAAGGCAAGGGTATGAATATTATTGTATAAATGCAGAAGGGCACTAACAAAAATCTCTACAAAAAATAAAGTTATTATGAACATTTAGTGGAAGGTAGTTCCCTTTAAATTGTAAATAAGTATGCAATAATTTTTATTGATTTTTTTATAATATTGACTACTACCTTGCCGTAAATTGCATCAGAAAATACAAAAATCAAAATGGTGGGTTTTTAATACTGATGCCAAGCATGCAAATTCTAATGCAGAAATAAAGATATTTTTCTTTCACATGTATTATAAGTATTTAGTATTTGTATTATTATATTTATACCAAAAACTATAACATAAATATGAATTTTGGTATAGAGATATAAATATATAAGAAAAACTAACCATTTTATAAAAATCTAATATCATAATATTTAGTGTTCTATTCTTTTAAAAATAAGTTTCTGGAGATGTAAAATCCAGTAGTTTTGTTAATTTTACACTACAACAAAAAACGTCTATCGTATTGCTTTTTTAAAATCGGTCTCTATATTGCAATATTTTGAAAATCGGAACGGATCGGTCGGTTGGACCGGTGAACTGGGTTTGGATTGGTCTGGTTAATCGGTTTATGTATGTTCGGTTTGATTATTCAAATTTTAATTAACCGTCCGATTCAACCTATTTTTGACCCGATTTAATCAGGTTTAACTTAATTTTCAAATTATTTAAAAAATGCTGATAGTAGGAGTTGAAATCATAATTTTTGGTTACTTATTTCAAACTTCTAACCAACTACACCAACACGATCTTTTGCATGCATTGGATTTTAAATATAATTAAACTACTATCATGTTATAGAGCAACTAGTCCAAATAATATGATATATATATATATATATGATATGCATGATATTTGATGGTGTATACGAAAAATATTTTGTATATAATGTGAAATATATACATTATCTATGTATTTTATTGATATTTCAAGTATATTTAAGTGTATATTATATATATATATCATTTTATTTCGATTTGATTAGCTAGTTCAACCACTTTTTTCACCAGTCTGATTAAATCGGGTTTTAAATAATGATGAAGCCATCATCTGGTTGAACCGATTTATTTACATGGTTCAACCCGATCCGACCATTTCGATAAGGTTTCCGGTTCGGTGTTCATTTACGTTTCAAAAATATTGCTATATTGTCCATTGTTGAATATAAAATAATAATATTATTTAGGCTAAATTACAAAAAAAATCCCTACACTATACACATGTTTTTAATGTCATACCTGAACTTTAAAAAGTAACAATGTGATACCTGAACTTTCAAATTTGTCTCAATGTAATCCCTGTCTATTTAATTTTATGGTTAAAATGACGAAATAATCAATTAAATTTCTATGGTGAAGGACGAGACAAATTTGAAAGTTGAGGTACCACATAGTTACTTTTTAAAGTTCATATATGACATTGAAATCATGTGTATAGTTCAGGGATTTTTTGTAATTTACTCTATTAATGCTTGAAATTAAGGTTGAATCTAATATTCGTTGATATATTATTAGCAAATTGTACATATAGCAACGATTAGTTGATGTACATGCCTGCATTTGTACGAGTCTTTACTATCGTAATATTTTTTTAAAGCTTATGCATCAATCAATTGTATGTTAAAATATTGAGTACCAATGACAATCATTTTGTTTATATTTTCCATTAACAATATACAAATTTCTACATGCATAAAATAGGTAAAGTGCGTGTATCATGTTAAGCATATATCCATGAAAAATAATACTACTGGTAATTATCATGTTAATGTTTTTCTTACAAATAAAATAAATATATTAGGATGATTGTAATACGCCACTTAAAATAAGTTTAACACCTAAAAAGAGTTGCTTTTACAAAAAAAATGACTTTTTTAATGCATGTTTGGTTGCAGGGTTGGGCTGGGTTAGGATGGATGAATAGTAATCTGTGAGGAGGAAGTACCCTTGTGAATAGTAACCAGGGTTGGGCCAACCCTGCCCAACCCTGTAACCAAACAGGCCCTTAGAGAAGCAAACTTTACAAAAAGGTGCACATTATTTTATATTACAAATATTGAACTTTTTAAAAATAATTATTAAAAAATCATAATTAATTAAATAGCTAGGATTTTAGGAAAATAAAAAAACAGCTATCAACCGGCACCTGAGGTGCCTATTGGGGGAACCAATCCCAAATCGGCATCTCAGATGCAGATTTGGGATTCGTTGGCGCTCTCCCCAAATCGGCATCTAAGATGCCGATTTGAGAGGGTAATGTTGGCAAACTGCCTGTAGACCCCCTCCCTTTGTTGGCTATAAAATCCCCCAATCCCCCTCTCTTCTCAACCCTCCCATCCTTCTCAACACTCTCAACCCTTTCATTCTTCTCAATCCTCTACTTTCTTCTTCTTGTCAACCCTTTGAGTCTCTCTCGGATTGCTCGTCCCTCATCTAGCTTCCATTAATCTTCTTTGAGTAAGAGCGATTCATGAATTTCCTTTTTTTCGTAACGATTTTTTTTGCAAGTTTATTGATCAATAGAGAAGATTATATTTTTGTTGATATTCTATTATATATTATTATTTATTCGGATATATTTGCTCACTTTGAAGATCATTTTCATTGCAGGTAATTTTAATTTTATACATATAGTTCTTTTGTAATTCTAATTGTTACTGAGTTGTGCATATTTTGTTAATACCAAACTAATTTCGTTGTTGTTTCAATGGGAATAATTTAAGATAAAAATGAGAAGCTAATGTTTGAATAGAAAATTGCCCTTTTATGAATATGATAAATTATTAGCTTAAAAATATAGATCACATCGTATATCTATTAACAATTACGCAATGTAGAAAAAATAAATATTAATTTCGTAGATCAAATTCAATATTAGATTATGTATGATTTAACTATTTTCATAGATCAAATAATGATATTGTACATTTAATTTTATTAATTGCATTTACGATAAAAAAATGAGAAGTTGATGTTTGAATTGGAAATTGTTCTTTTTATGAATGTCACTAATTACATCATACATCAAATAAAAAAATACACTATGTAAAAAATAAGTATTAATTTCGTATATTAAATTAGATATTACTAATGAATAGGAAATACTATTGTGATTTTTCCTTGGATATGGCGTCCAACAATGTTCCTGTCTTATTATATTAAGATAGATCGGTGAGTGTATCAGATGATCACGTAGACTATACTGGGAGATGGAAACATATGGTTATATTTCCACACAAGATAACTTATTTTGATATGTTGGGTCGAGTCTCCAAAGCCATATGTATTACACTCAATTGATACATCCTTTCATTAACATGTAAGTAGTTGTATGAAGGATCCAAATTCTATCCAGTACCAATTCATGACGTTGAATCTACTTCAACAATGATGGATTCAATCGACAAAGTAAGGCCCATTCACCTTTTCATAGAAGCAATGATTTTATCGACCCATTTTAAGTATTGGTAGAACACATTTGTATGAGAGATACACCGGTCATATATACGTGGTCACAATCATTGATGCAAATAATGATTTATTTCCGCTTGCATTTGCTATTGTTGAAAAGAATGAGAACATTACTGCATGGAGATGGTTTCTGAATTGATAAGGCAAATCATCTATCAGAGGGTTATCTGTTTTATTACTGATCGGTTCCCAGGTTTGAAAGATGCTATAAACGGTTTATTTTCACCTGAAGAGGGATTCAGTCATCGTCACTACCTTCGTCACATGTGTCCAAACATGCATCGGTCTGGACACAATACTCACTCCATTCAAAGTTGATTTTACGCTGCTAGTGAAGAGCCATGCAAAAATAAGTTCAATAGGATGATGCGGGATATTAACATTCTCGATAAGGACACTTTAGAATGGATCAACTCACATGATAATGGTGATCAGATTTACCGGGCATTAAGTCAAGATAACAGACATCGAGATGGACACATGACCACAATTTTTTTTGAAAGTTTCAATGGAGTAATGAAAGGAGTACGTGGTCTGCCAGTTAGATAACTGATTTTAACAATATTTTCAAAATCAATGGTTATTTCAGCGACCAATGCGATGAATCGGTGGAGATAACGACACGTTTAACCAAGAAATATGAGGACTTGGTTGAGAAAAATACTAGAGAAGCACGATCATGTCACATCTGAAGATTTACACTAATGCAATTTCAGGTATTAGATCGAGAAGGATATGCCTATGAAGTAACCTAAATGATGAGGAAAGCGATTGCACCTGTGGATTTATGCAAATGAAGCACTTCTTATGCCCTCATGTCATAGCCACAGCCACCCATACCTGTACACATATATATAACTACAACCTATGTTCACATTATTATTCGAGGGAGTATTATCATCAGGCATACATGTTCTTCTTTCATCCGATCCCAGATCAACGCTATTGAAGAGATCAAGATGAAATAATTATGTTACCTCCAAAGAGCAGGAAGAGGAATCCAAGACGTCCAGTATAAGGCAGAATTCGAAATGAAATGGATCAATGTGTGTGCGACCGAAGTTGTGTAAAATCTGCAAGAAACTGGGGTACAACAGATTAAGTTGTCCACGAAGAAATTAAGAATTATAGGATGTGATAATAATGTACGTAACTGCTTTATAATCATTTAATTTATATTTTCTTTATAAATGTTATCTACTTTATTGTTTATTTTTTTCTTAGCATAATATCTTGTTATCGTAGATGGCACAAACGGATGTAGTACATAATCTAGTAGATGCGTCTATGTTGTACGTGCAGAGTAAACATCGGTCTTCGCAGCCTACCAGTTCAGTAAGTATTAAAGTTGACATTATGATGTGTATTGAGGAAGTAATGAACTCTTTCCATGTAGATCGATTTGTGGAAAATAATGAGATGCTAGATGAAATCCTTCAGAAGAGAAGTACATTGATAGAGCCACTAGTTGAATTATCGGGATTCTCATGTGCAGTGGACATGAGAAGGGTGCAGATGGACACTTCCTTACTGACTAGTTTACTGGAGCGGTGGCACCCTGAGATACATACTTTTCAGTTTGGTGAGGCGATAGTTACATTGCAGGATATGGGATAGATCAGTGGGCTGAAGGTGGATGGTTTGTCTGTTACACGTTTGGATGTTCCAACATGGGGATGGGAAGCGTTATGTTTAAGCTTGTTAGATGCTATATCCACTCGAATAAAGAGGGGTAAGGTGAATCTATCTTGAATAAGGGAGACCTTCTTTGGTGATGATGATGCACTATTAGATATCGAAGATGAATAGGAAGCAACGTGTAGGGTCAGGGCACTAATATTTTACCATATTGGATGCAGTGTTATCGCATATAGCAGCGGAGATATGATCCCCCTTAGGCAAGCTTATAAAATCCTTAAAACTCTGGCCTTTGATACCTCAATTGATTTATTATGACATTCATAATACTTCGTTTGTTCAAGTAGATACATACTCCACTTACGTGAATTAGAAGAATGTGCTAAATTTGCTTGGGATGCTGCTGCTTTAGCACACATGTACTCTGAGCTGGACAAGGGGTGCAAAGATACACACATCTAGAATTTATGGCTTTATCATGATTTTACATGTATGTACGGTATTACATATCCCATTGTCTCGATTTATGCATATTAATTAACATTGATTACGTCCAGTTTGAGCATGGGGCACACGCTAAGGCGCTCGTCGAGGGGTGGATGTTGTAAATCTAGTTTCATTTTTTCTTTCTTTCTTTTCTTTTTCCTCTCTCCTCATGTCACATGTCTGTAATGGTTCCTTAAAAAGGTGATTAATGGTGAAATTTTTTGGACATGCACCTATACAGTGGATGCCCCTCTTTCTTTCAAAAAAAACAAAATATGGTACATCATTCTCATCAAAGATATTACAGTGTACCATCCACCATAATTGTGCATGTTATTTTAATACATTACCCAATCATTCTCATCAAAGATATTACAGTGTACCATCCACCATAATTGTGCTTGTTATTTTAATACATTACCCAACTTTACGCTAAACTCTGTATACATCGTGGATGTACGGATACTATATATATATATATATATGGGTAAAATGGGGCTGCCCCCAGGGAGTAGCCAACTTGGCTACTCCCACCCCTATTTTCCCCTCATTTTTTTATTTTTTTGGAAAATAAAAATTTGTATATTCATCATTATATCCCTCCCACATTCTATTAAAATTTCGTCAGAAACAAAGACTCCTAAGGCCTCCATCCAGACGTCATTTTTTTAACGGTCGCAGGATTTTTTAAATCGACCATGTTTGGATGGATGCCGTAGGAGTCTCTGTTTCTGATGAAATTTTAACAGAATGTGAGAGGGATATAATGATGAATATACAAATTTTAATTTTCCAAAAAAATAAAAAAGAGAGGGAAAAATAGGGGTGGGAGTAGCCAAGTTGACTACTCCCTGGGGGCAGCCCCATTTACCTCTATATATATATAAGTTGTCGGAGAATACGTACACAAAAGCCAATACTTCAGCAAGCAACACTCCAAGTACAGAGAATCCACAATTTTCGACAAAGGCAATAACTTGAACTGCAGATGTAGAGAATCAGCACTTCGGAGTAACTGGGGAAGGGGAGGAAGGGGAGCGGTGAAGGAGGCTGGGGTAGAGGATGAGAAGGAGGGGGAGGAAGGGAAGGAGGAGGCTAGGGAGGAGGAGGAGCACGAGGAAGTGGAGGAGCATGGAGCAGTGGAGGAGCACGGGGTCGAGGAAGAGGATGTGGCGCTGGAGGAGGGGGAGGAGGAGGAGGAGGGGGAGCCGGAGGAGGAAGCTAGGATGGAGGTGGAGGGGTGGGGGGGAGGAGGCTGGGGTGAAGGAGGACATGGATGGGGTGTGGGAGGAGGAGGTTGGGGTAGAGAAGGGAAGGAAAGACTACAACAATTTTTTTTTAATTCCTCTTAGGTCCCCAAAGTTAATGTCTGTTTGTATTGGGGATGGATGACAACTAATCTGATGACACAAATGATAGAACGACAAGAAGCAGCGACACAACTGATATTCCTAAAAAGGGAGGGGTATAACAGATATTGCAATATCTCGGAGGAGCACAACTGATAAAAACCCTATATGTAATGTATATTGTATGTGTAATTGTGTATGTACTGTACATGATATATATATATATATATTTATATATATATGCATAATATGTGTACATAATATACATAATATGTATATATAATATATAAACGTAATATACATACATAATATACATGCATACATGCACATACATAAAGTATATACATATACATACATATATACATAACAAATATATAAAATCAACTCCACCTCCCACTAATAAAAAACAACCAACAACCAATCACTCCCAAACTTTCGCAAAAGTCACATCACAAAAATTCCTATCAATATAAAATCCTCTATCCAAACACCAAAACACAAAACAAGCTTATCCAACAGATAACCCACTCTTGGGGTGGGTTACCCTCTCCCAGATAACCTCCTTCCCAAACACATTTAGTCTCCACCATTTAGATTTAGACTCTGTTGTTCAGATTGGTTAAGAGTCCAAGTTCACGGCACTCCATGTACGGGTGACCCAATTTCTTCGAGTTCTCAGAAGAGTGACTATTTTTCAGACTCCGTTCTCCAGTGATTGTGAACTTCAGTACGAGATCCTTCGAGGTTCCTAAGAGAGAGAACCCACTTCGAAGTCTCTACAATAGAAAGCCTACATCTCTTAAGAGAGAGAACCCACTTTGAGATCCCTACGAGATAGATCCATTTTTGAATATCTACGTATGGATAATAAGCGTCATTCTTTGTTTGATCCTTTAGAGATCGAGCAGTTGTCTACATAATGCATAACCGTCTACATGTGGTTGGCTAGACTACTCCGACGAGGAGACTTGTTTCAGTTTCATTGAATCTGACGAACTTAGTACCGAGCACAAGTTCTCTGATGAGGAGACACGGTCCACTACAACCCTTCAGTTCCTCATCACCAACATGGCATGAGAAACAATCCTCAGCAAGCAGCCATCAGAATTTGCATTGAGTTGATATTATCCGTAGTTTCCTCTTGTGCGAGATAGTGTTTGTTTCTATTTGTCCAAGCTGAGCATTGCATGCTTCATTTTGAGGGGGAGTGTTAGAGTATATGTCACATGTATAGGTGGACAATTGGATCCCTCCAGGATCCAATTATCACATCCACATATTTAGTCACACATCTACTGTGAGTGAAATTTGATCTTACCGAGGTTATATAAGAAGCCCCACACTACCTGTAACAGATGAGAGAGATCAATATAGATATCATCCTTTTGAGGCGGTTCTCCCCATCCTGCTTTTGATGATGTTGGAGAGGAGATTGGAGATGCTTTTGGTCGGGTGTGTATTTAATTATTCTTTCGTTATTATCTTTTTTCATTCAAAAAAATTTAATAACGAAAGAATAATTAGAAATGGAGGATTAATAATAACTTTCATGTTCTAATTGAATCCAAAAACAACTAATGCTGATAAATGTGGTCTTAAGACATGTTGTTTCTACGTTTGACGGATTAGATCCCATGCTCATTATATTAAATTTGAATAAATAAATGTTAATCCAGTTTTACGATAATTCAATAACACAATTTTTTTAACAATATATATATATATGGTATATATATATATGAGGTTAATGGGGCTGCCCCCTGGGGGTAGCCAACATGGCTGCCCCCATGCCATTTTGGCGCTTTTTTTATTTTTTTTTCAAAAAATGTTGCCATGTATATTCATCCCTATATCCCTCCTACATGCCATTCGAATTTCGTCGGAAACAGAGACTCATACGGCCTCCATCCAGACAGTCATTTTTTAACGGTAACATGATTTTTTAAATCGACACCATCTCGATGGAGGCCGTAGGAGTCTCTGTTTCTGACGAAATTCGAATGGCATGTAAGAGGGATATAGGGATGAATATACATGGTTTTATTTTTCTAAAAAAAAAAACGCCGAAAATAGGGGGCGGGGCAGCCATATTGGCTGCCCCCAGGGGGCAGCCCCATTAAATCCATATATATATATATATATATATATATATATATAAGGAGTTTACATGAGCACATAGTATCTCTTTGTTTTTCCAAACAAATTACACAGCATCCTGAGGGCATATGCGCACCGTTGAAATTCCAACGCGTTAGAAATAAAGCTTATCACTAAATAGTAAATAGCATTCACGTGATAAGAATAGCAAATCCACATCGTAATGCGTACGATATTTCGACGCGTATTCTTCCGTGAAATTCCGCAGTCACATCTGTCTTCCGTGAATTTTGCATGAACACCCCCATCAATTTCACGCATCTTACACTTCACCCCTTCCTTTTTTTTAGATAAACCATCGTAATTCAATTTATCAAAATGAGGCAGCAAGAATCTGCCGGGAGGCGGATCGTCTGCAGTTAGGGGTGTAAACGAGTCGAACCTGAGCGAACCAACCCAGGCTCGGTCCGGCTCGTTTAGCATACTTCATATTCGGTCTCGATTCGACTCGATAAAATGAAAATTGTAATCATATTCTTCGGCTCGGGTAAGGTTCGTAAAGGTTCGGTCCGGCTCGTTAAAGGTTCGATTCGACTTGTTAAAGGTTCGTTTAAGAATAAATATTGTGTAGATGTTTCTGTCAAAGGGAAAAACCGCAGCTGCAGGGGGGTGCGGGATTTTCGGAATAGGGAAGAGGGATTTAGGGAGTGGATGACTGGATGGATTTGGGAAAATAAGTGAATGTCCTTATGTTAATACAGAATGTATTTTTCCTTATATATATATAATTTGTATGTATATATACTTTCATGTATGTATGTGTGTATATATTCTAACTTTTAACGAACCGAATCTGAGCGAATCTATGTTTTTGATGATAACTCGTGTTCAAGTTCGATTCATTTATTTTCGAATTGAATCTGAATCGAGCTTTTAGCGAGCCGAATCTGATCGAATGCCGAACCCAAGAATTTCCAACCTGACAGCCCTATCTGCAGTACAGCAGACTCTGCAGTAACCGTTGAGGCCATGGTTCACATGAATTTGCACGATACGAGATCACAAAAAGTGAGAATTCGTGTGAACCGCTCGATGAAGATCGAGCGGCTCCAAGGATCCACAGTTTTACTGCAGAATCTGCAGTACTGCAAAGGATCCTCTCTCCCCAGAACAGGTGGGTACTTCAGGGTTTTTATCGAGTCTGACAAAGAACACAACGAGGCGAACCCAAAACAAGGAATGGCATACAACAAAAAATCATGGAAGTTAAATATTTAAAATCGAAAGATATTGCAACGAATATTCAAACTATACGTTGTCTTAAACAATCTTTGTTGCAGTGATAAAAGGGTGAGCATACTGAATACTTTAATATTGTTCTTCTAAACCCTAAACCCTATTCAATTATGTTGACTTTACACAAAGACAACTTAATTAGTTGTATATATTGATCCGAGGACTGAAATTTCTTCTCTCTTTCCCACTCGAATCCTCAGGCGAAAGATATGCTGACAATAAGCAAATTCTTTGAAATCTCGAATAATATAATCCAAATGCACTGAAGTCAACATTGGGATGGGGAAAAAAACATAACCTAAAGTCAACGAAACACATCACCATCTCAACATTATACGATGCAATTTCCTCTTTCTCTCTCTGTCTATATATCTCCTCCCTCTCCTCCTCCTCCTCCTCGCACTTCCGTGTCGCCTAGCATAGCCAAGATGAGCATGTCGTCGCCGATCCAACGAGAGATCCTCGAGATAGTAGGTACGTGCATCGTGTTTTTCAAGCACGCGAGGACTACACCTAGCTAATTAGCATACATGCGATAAAGAGACTGATTAATCGTGCGTGAATCTCGTCGTTTTGATTCAGTGATCGGGTGCAACAACTTGAAGGACTGCAAGAAGATAGTTCCCCAATTCCCTTACATCTCGTTGTCCTACGCCGGCGTCCAACTCCGCACGGGATGGTTCACAAGTAAGACTTCCCTCTTCGACAGTATTCTCTCGAGTTTACAAAAAGGGTTTCTGGAGTAATTACGAAAAAAAAACATCTTCACGTGAAAAACATTCTAACAGATGGAGGGAGAAACCCTAGATTCAACAAGAAGATGAAGATCAACATCGTCGAGGGGTTCCGTGTGATCGCGGTGACTGCCTGGTGCAAGAATATGGTCGCTTCCGATAGCTTCGTCGGCGACGGATTGTAAGTAACCTCCCCTAGCTTGTGATGCAAACCCTGATTCCTTCCTTCTTGGATGGAAGCAATGATTTAGAACTGTTTTTTTTTCCGTTTAGATATTGGGAACGTATCGCCTGCAGTACTGCACACTCTGCAGTAACTGCGCGAACTGCTCGATCTTGATCGAGCGGTTCGAGTTCGCACGGTAGGGGTCCACAAAAAGTGTGAATTCGTGCGAACCGTTCTATCAAGATCGAGCGGCTCATGCGGTTAATGCAGAAACTGCAGTACCGCAGAGGATCCTCCCGCTTAGATATTTACATATATCTCTTTCGCAAGAGCCCCTTCCATTTATTTGATTATATTATACTTAATGTGATTGTTATTCTTGTCGTCTTTAGAGTTGACATTGGCAATGCACTCCGAGATGGATTTGATGATGTTACGTGCAACCTACTCGGGACGACGGGCAAGTATGCAATTTTTCCAAATAGTATAATTTACATTTTTCCTCGTTTTCCAAATTTGGGATATACGTACAATGGCAAGTTTGTATTAGGGATTGTGATTAGGTGGAAAATTATTTCCAATATCTAAATATTATCTTTCTCAATTTTCAATTAAGTTTGAAGGTACAAACCGATATTAATTAGTGGTTGTCGTGTGGGCGAATGAGCTTTTGGAAATGGATCAGAAACATATAAAATCCCATTAATCTTAATAAGACCATTAAGGATTTCTACTCTTTACCCCCGAAGCCGAAACCATGTTTTCGTTATTTTCCTCCGCACTAAAATAATGGAGTTCGATTTTCTCCACTGCAATTAATTGCCTTTGATTAATTGATTAATTTGTGAAGACAAAAATATTTAAGTAAATGTTTTATCGACAAATTAACTTTTAATGTGCGTAAGGTTAAATATATTTTAACTATATTTTTAATCATCAAACTCCAGCAACAAATTAGGAATAAAATCGTTGTCGGAATCCCACTGCAACAAAACCGATTTATAGTGACGTTTTTTAATCTGTCAATATATTATCCTCGTTAAATTTATAATGACGATATTATTTGATATAAAATCGTTATTTTTATACCTGAAATCAGAGACGAAAGTCGTATCTATTGATATATCATCAGGCCATATAACAACACTTATTTGTTACATATTTTGTTCAAAATTTTAACTATTTGTGACGACTAGCAAGAATTTTGAAAAATTGCACCCGATAAGTATTGTTGTTTTAATTAATTGATAAAGAAAGTCATAAGAAGATATTATATAAATATTTTATAAAAAAAAATCCATTGTAGCGCTTATGTTTTATAATTGTTGCAACAAAAACTTTGACTTGTCGACGGTTTTAACCTCCAAGAAGATTCCATGGGTAAAAGTAGTGTAGTCAAGAAAATTGTGGCAACGATATGTTCGTTACCATTACTTGTGTGTGGGTCAAGACCTACATAGCGGATCTGCTGTTACATCACCTACTGTACGCAGGGGAGTCGCTCAATGAGCATCGGGATGTGTACCAGCCATCCCCGATCTCCTCCGAGAGCCGTTCAATCCTCATCGTGCAGCTCTCCTATGTTAGAGCAGGTGCTGCAACACAGAGGATCCGCTCCCCAAGACCTACCGATGCACGGAAGCAGATCCCTGCCGTACTGCAGAGTCTGCTGCAGTTTGTGTGCATCACCGGAGCCGCTCGATCTTGATCGAGCGGTTGGCATGAATTTTCACGGTATGACCCACAAAAAAGTGGGAATTCTTGCGAACCGTTCGATCAAGATCGAGCGGCTCCGGTGATCCACAAAAAGTGCAGCATCCTATGCAGTACTGCAGAGGATCCTCACTAAGTGATTAGCACTCTGCTGAGTTGTTTTTAAGTATGTTGCAGCTGCTTAAAAACTTTTCTCGCGCTAAAGAATTTATGTAATTTTTTCCTCATACAGGCATGTCGGAGAAGTAAAATTAGTCCTGAATTACTCACATCCAGAGGTAGATAATTATTTTAACTTTGTATATATATATATGGATGCCAATACATTTCTATCTTTGAGTCAAATTGTAGAGAGGTGAAACATATATATATATATATATATATATATATATATATATATATATATATATGCATTTCTTTGAATTTCGCAGAAATATCGGAAGGCTACCATCTGGGGAAGTCGAGGAGGACGTATGGAAGAGATATCAAGTCCAAGAGACGATCATCGACCGTCGCCTTCGATCCCTGTAACCGGGTATCCTCCACCTTCACCTCCACCTCCACTGTACCAACCTCACTTGTTCTACCCGACCTCTCCGCTCTACTACTCTGCTACTACCAGCTCTGCCGACGCTCCTCCCTCTCCATCCGCCCCTTTAGGTCCTCCTCCCTCAGCCCCGACCATCCCTCCTCCATCGCCATCGTATCCTCATTACACTCCGTCCTACGATTCTCCATCATTCCAGATGCCTAATTATCATCCCTCAGGTAAATCTCTTTCTCACTCAGTGCCATTAAGTTGTTGCTAAACTATTCTGTTATACATGAATATGTAACTTCTCTGTTCATCACCTCGTATATAGCCACTCACCTGTCTCGCTTGCACTCACTCATCTCGAGACTGATCTATGAATGTGATGAACACATAAGTTTCATGCAGCTCTGCAATATACTCCTTTTTCACATAAGTTTCATCTCAAATTTTAAAAGATATATGTTGTTATATAGAGCGTTGCTTATGATATAGCAACGAATACATATGACTCTCGTTGCTAATTTCTGGTATAAAAGATCATTTAGCAACAAGTAATATTCGTCGCTATATATATAACAACGGATGATTTAGTGGCGGGTTTAAAATAAATATCATTTAAACTCAAATTATTACAGTAGATTTACATAATTAGTTACTAAATATGCATGATATTAATGTGGGGTTTTGATATGTATATGCAGTTTCCTTGGAAGGATGTGAACCCATGAAACCAAAATGAAGAAAAAAGGGACGCAATTATGTCTGCCTTCTTCTTTGCTATGGTTCTAAACCTAATTTTTTTCTGAGGATATCATGTGTATGTCAACTATAATACGCTACGAGTGATTGCGTCTTCCACTTGTACATGTTTTTTATATATAATTTGTTTGTATATTTAATCAAATCCAGTGTGCATGGAAGGGACGGTTTCAAACCGTCTCGTCCTCGAATAGGGGATGTTCCGATTTTATGTCCTCTCTTTGGTCAAATGCGACGTCCCCTTCCCCTTTGATCAAAGGAGACGGTTGTATTAGCACAAAGAACGGTTAGTGACTGTCGCAAAAGGTGTACATGTTTATAGTGAATAATAGTCATCTTCGAATAAAGTTTCGAACAAATTAAATATTTACGATCGAAGGTCATTTGCATATTTTGAGCATATTGTGTCATGGATCTGTCTTATTTATCTCGGATTTATTCGTATCTCGTATTCTTATACATATATGGAAACAAATATCTTGTTAATATTTGAAAATGGATAAAATAATTTCGATATCAATTTTTAACATATGGACACGGATTCACTTGCGAATTATAAATGTCTCCTAACACTTACATTCAGAAGGAATGTTTCTTTTGCAAAGTTGAAAGATCAAAACTACAAAAATTGCAAATACCACAGAATAAAAAAGGAAAATAAAAATTGCAAACACTTACACTGCAGTATGTTCACATTAACTATGCATTTGGGAACTTAGAAACAACAAAATGCAAATGTAATTTTATAAGAGAAAAATAAAATAGATATCATCTACTGTATATTATATATTACTTTTTAAGATTGTATATTATATTAGGCTGAAGGACTGGGCTTGGACCAACCTCGACGCGAACCCGGTCCAGAAGGTCATATGAGCCCATGTTTTCGTCCAAGTTGTCTAATGTGTACTAGGTAAAATTCTTACTAAGTTTAGTATTTTATTTTTGATATATAGGAACCAGGTTTTCTTCCATCTCCCATGTGGCTTTCTTATAGTCTCTCTAAAAATTTTGACCATTTTTTTAGCCTTCTTACAAGTTATGTCCTAAGAGTAGTTATGGGTTGCAATGGTATATGTTCCATCAACTTTAGAGGCTCATCTTTACATCTGATCCAATATTTAACTTTAGGAAATATCATATTTTATATAAATCATTGAGTAACATATATTAGCTAATATATTAATTATATTTAAAGTGTGTATTCTGTAAAATCCAAAACAACCTATACTTTATAGGGCCCACTGTGATCTCATCTTCATCCTTCTGCATAATTGCATAAAGACAACATCAGCTCAACTTTTTTTGTTTCAATCTCTCAAACATAAACTCCGATAGCTTTCATTATTGTTATTATTGCCTTTTAGTTAAATCCAAGCTATGAGAAACTCCATTCATTGTTGTTTATGTTACCCTTACTTTCCCCTGTACCATTTACAGAGAATGTGTGCTCCTTCCATGCTTGTGTGTAAGGATTCTCTTTTTTTTTTGCCTAGGGTCCACGAAATGTCGGGAATTGCACTGTCTTCTTAAGGTATGCATAGGGAGACAAGATCCTCTGTTGTAATGGGTATTGCAACAGAGGTGATGCAATCCATATTTTTTTGTGATTTGCATTTTGAAAAATCTTATGGATTGTATCTTCTACTAATGTTCCATGTATACTCCAAATTTCGCTCGAATTCGAGGTCATTTGTTATTTTATCTTAATAATCAAAACATTCGTTCTTTTTATAATGGGATTTAAGTTGCTTACATGTCGATCAGATCTTCGACCATTAAGATAAAATAGCAAAGGGCCTCAGATTTGAGCGAAATTTGAAGGATATGTGGAACATTAGTAGAAGATATAATCCATAAAGTTAGATTTTCAAAATGCAAACGACGTCTTTCTTTTCCTAAATTGAAGCTGCTCTATGCTATGAGCTAAGGAAGAGAGCCCAATCGCTGACTCTGATTTTGTCCCAGTCAATTCCGATATACACCTAGATGATCGGGGATGACTACGCCCTGAGGTCAGGGAACTAGTCAAAGGTCGAATCAAAGTATGGGAGATCCCCCCGAACCCCCCCTCCAAAACCAATCCACCCCGGTCAAACTTCTCCTACAAAGCCCTCATGGCCTTCCAACTAGTAATGAAAGCTCCTACATTTTCCAAGACGAGTGGAGTGCAGGCGAGACTAGGCGAGGGCAGTGCAAGAAAGATTCGGGTAGCGCGAAGCACCTCTAATAGAACAAATAGTTCGTGCAAGGCTTTCTTCCACAGCCGCCAGGGGGAACAGTCCGAGCTTGATTCCGGGATGCCGGGATAAACGCCTCCACAACTAGACATGATAATCTCAAACCTTCGCCTTCGGCTTCTGGCTTTCTTCCGCTTTGAAGGGCATTTTCGTATTCATCACTGAAGCAGACGAGGGAAAATTCATTCAAAGATTGCTAGGTGGATCATCAAATCTTTCCTTGCTGGTAGCCTGTTTCGCGGAAGATCAGACGAGAAGTCGCACAAATAAAAGAATTACAACACCTCTGTTGTAATATCCATTACAAGAGAGGATCCTGTCTCCTGTGTAGGAGACTCGTTCATGGACAAAGATAACATCCACATAGCCAATTGACATTCCCTGTAGCCAATTGTCATTCCATAACTTGCCCTAATAGAAACGGAGAGTGGGAATCGTATACATATAAAATAAAAATGAAGGTAAGAAATTTTTTTTATTAATTATACCAGTATGATGGGACAGACCAACTTGTCGTGGCAAGATGGCATGCAAATGTACTTACCTAAAGAATAGATGCATACCTACACGGAACCTTCTATGGTGCAATCAATTATGGTAGACTACTCTCCAGGGTACAACAACGAAATCTCAACAGACGTGGACTTGACAACATCGAGATCCATGGGGGCAACACAGATCACTCCTTCAAGATGAACCCTAACGAAACTAAGAAGAATGGAGAAGATGGATTGATCGTGTCTTCTCAACAAGACAGACATACATATTTATTATCGAACCAAAAATATTGGTTACATCAAGGTTGCATAAAGCGGTAGTCAGTACTCGATCGGCAGGGTCACTAACTAAGGATTAGTCGGCAGTCGGACGACTAATCAGATTTAATCGATCATTAGTCAATTATATATATATTTTTAAATTATTTTAAATGTATAAATCATTTTTATACATATATTCTTATATATTAACATGGATTTGTATATTTTATATACTATCATAATGAAACAAAAGAAGTAATTGACTTTAAATATAACATTAAGCATAATAGTATAAGTTTACTTTTAAAAAATAGAAAAGTAAAAAAATCGATGTAAAAGTCAGCCGATTAGTCGACCTGATTAATTAAGTTGACCAACTAATGGCTGACTCGGCCTAGTCGGGTCGACTACACTCGACTCGACTAGTCAGTTGACTTTTACCAGCTGGGTTACATATATGAATACCATATCTTTATTCCTGATGCAATATTACACCAAATGAATTGGGTTGTTACACCTTATAAATAAAAGTTTGATACAACTTCCTTACAGAAATACCAATGTTAAGAACGGGTAAATGTTGCTCGTTGGATTTATATGCAAGTACCTTCTAAAATTGTCGTTCACATAAACCGATATTGCAATCAGCAAATAACAGTTACTAAATTAGAGGGGATGAATGTAAAATGTTTGGGAAGACATATCAAAATTCACCAGCACAATAGAAATTATTACCGTCTATCTAAATCAAATAACGTGTGTAAACCTGAAGACGTTTGCATTAAAAAATCATAATAGCAGTACAAGTCAAAAGGAATGAATTGTATTAAATTATTTTAAAAAAATCATGTATTTTAAATAAATCTTTTTTTAAATGTACATAAATATGTAAACATGGATACGCTTCAATTTCTAATTTTGTGCACAGTTGTGTTAATGGAAAACCTCTTCTCTACAATTCCTCACTGTTCTTGAATATCTCAACAATCCCTCACTGTTCCAAATTCATTTTTTGAATTATTTCTTTCATCCCCTACAATTTCAAATTGAAATAGAAAAGAAGAAAGACATGAAAATGATAAGAATCTTGAAGATTGACTCTTGCAAGATGGTTATAAGAAGGATAAGATGCTTGAAGGAACACGGGCATGTAATGTAACACCCCAGGCTTGGGTCCCTGATCGATTATCGAGGAAAAATGACCCAGACAACTTGTTGGGTACGGGATGTACTCATTGGCCACCACCCAAAATGCTTAAGTTCAAGTTGTCAAGTAGTAATCCTCACCACTTATAACCCATTCTCACACTTTCTGAGTTTTAGATATGACACTATATGTGGGGGTATGTGTGTTACATCCTCCTCCACTTGTATTCGCAACATCCTCGTTGCAACATGGCCCATCACTTATTCCCAGTGACGGTGGCGGTTGCACGCTCTAGGTAGCCATTTCCTCATATCTCTTTGTAGGGACGGCTCCACCTCTCGAGTAGCTCTACTATCAGAGGGAAATTGACTCTGATACCATTTGTAACGTTCGGGGCTTAGATCATCGGTCCATTATCGAGGAAAACTGGCCCTGATAATTTATTGGGTACGGGCCGGGATGGACCCGCTGACAACCACCCAAAATGATTAAGTCCACGTCTACAAGACTTGGTGTCTTATGGACTATGAACCAATGCATGGGGAATGTAAAATAATTTGTAAAAGGTTTGTGGAATTAAAAAATCATACGAACAAATCCTTAATTTATTTATGGAACCATTGGTCCATATATCGCATTACAACTTCTTATCTTTATTGCTCATGCGGGGTGACACGTTTTGACCAAGTGGCTACCAGGATTTTTCGTGAGTGCTATAGAGATTTTACCCAAAAATTTCATAGGAAACAACCTCACCTCCATACCTGTATACGTGGATCATTATCAAGTATATACTTCTTTTCTACAATGCCCAATTTGGGCATGTCTTCCATATAGAAGATGCATGTTTAATCTCACCACTTCAGATCCTATCACATTGCACAACATAGGAGTATGGAATAAGTGATAGCATCGTCTAAGTCATTTAGTAAATAATTTTCGCATATGAACCTTCTTACCGGGATCTTCATTCATAAAGGTTGGGTTCTCATCGACTTGTCTCTTGAGTTGGACGCAATCCCATTCTCCTCGATGTACTCTCTACAAGCTTTTTGCTCAGTTTAGTAGTTTAGTTAGAGGATCCACCAAATTCACCGTTGACTTCACATAATCCATGGATATAGTATCGCCACCAATAAGTTGTCTCATGATATTATGTTTCAGATGGATATATCTATTGTTCCCATTGAAGATTTTATTTTTGCATCTTGATATAATAGCTTGGCTATCACAATGAACAAACACATATGGCATTGGCTTTATCCTATGGGAAGATCTGCTAAGGGTGTGTTTGGTATGTGGGTTTAGGTGGGTTAAACTGGTAGCAGGTAACCCATTTTTGGGTTTTGGTGTTTGGATAGAGGGTTAAACTGGGGGCGGGTTAGAAGTAGATTTATTGTGATATGATTGTATTGAAATTTGAAAAAGTGAGTAGTTATTGTGATGTGATTGTATTGAAGTTTGAAAAAGTGAGTAGAAGTGGAGTAGTTTATAATTTTTATACGATATGATGGTATAATATATTGTTTTTTGATGGAATTAATGAGGGAGAATTGATTTATTTATTTTTTTTAAAAAGATAAAAAGTGAGGCCAACGTAGGAGTGAGAAAATATGGGGTAAGGGGGGTAAGCCCCTCAAAGAGGGGTTACCCCTCTAGCCGAATGGCACCTAAGAGATTTGTCAACCACTCAACCATGGAACCTGCCTTTTTCTAATGCAATGAACTCTAATTCCCACTGTAGACCGTGCAATATATGTTTGCTTGGTTGATTTTCAAGGACATACTCTTGTAGGGTATATCATCTTCTAAATTTCAACCTGTCTCAATTAGAGATCTAGTTTGCGTCAAAATATCCCTCAAGTACCGAAGGTTCTGTACAAAACTTTAAGCAATAGCATGCTTGCCCTTTTAGGTAATTAAGCATTCTAGTCGAAGCATCCTAATGTTATCATTGCGATTTTGAGTGTACACGCTTGACTTTTTAAGAATATATGCAATGATGGGTCTAGTACAACTCATCAAGTACGTCGTACATCCAATAATTTGGAATATTTTATTGAAGTACACTATCAACTATACTCTTCATGAGCTGTGAGTTAGTATTAAAAGGAGTAGTTACTGATTTGCATTCAAATGAAGAAAAACTTTTCAAGATTTTAATAATGTAATGTTCTTGAGAAAGATAAATAGTTTGGTTTTATCACAAGTTTTTCCTCAAAAATAGTATTTCCTTCTCCTGTATCTTTCATATTAAAATGAGACACAAAAAAAATTATATGATTAAAAATAATTAGAGTAATACCAAAAATAAGTATGGCATCCATATAGAAGCAAATATAACATAATTCGTACCATCAACTCTACAATAGATAAAGATATCTGCACTATTAATTTAAAAATCATTGGAAATAAGCACTTTATCAAATTTACATGCCATAGTTTAGGTGACTGCTTTAATCCATACAAATATTTAATCAATTTGCACATTTTACTTTTTTCGAGAATAATACATCCTCAGGTTGATCCACGTAAATTTCTAATTCTAGTCTTGCAGTCCCTATTTAGAAAAGCAATTTTAACATCCATTGAATGAATCACTAATTTATAAGTAGAAGTCTAAACGAATTAAAACTCTTATTGAAGAAATAAATAATTCACGTCTTTCTTTTGAGAATAACCTTTTAACAGTAAT
This sequence comes from Ottelia alismoides, assembly GCA_037367405.1. Classification (NCBI taxonomy): domain Eukaryota; kingdom Viridiplantae; phylum Streptophyta; class Magnoliopsida; order Alismatales; family Hydrocharitaceae; genus Ottelia; species Ottelia alismoides. The sequence goes on along the minus strand of JAZKJV010009672.1, from coordinate 43,449 downwards.
CGTTTTCGTTACAAAATCATTAAATTTTATCTTTCATTTAAAAGTCCACTTGTACGTGACAGTTTTAACACATGCTGGTAAATCCACCAATTTCTATATATGATCAGACACTATTGAATCTAATTCACTAGGAATTGCTTTTTTCTAAAAGATAGAATCGATTGACGTGTAGCCTCTTTATAGGTTTCCGGATCATTATCAACAAGGGATGCAAATAAATCATCTATGAGATTAGGTTTTTTCTAGCTCTCTTAAATCTTATATTGTCAAGGCCCCTCCCACTTAACCTATGAGACGAGTGTGACATAAAATCCTGCTTAACTTGAAGAAATATTTTTATAAAAATAATTTGAAGATTTGGCAACTTTATTAGAAATAATTTGATTATTGATACTAGGAAATTTATTGCGCATATGTCATTTTTTTCATTATGGAGGCTTATGACTCATTTATTGGATCTAAGCTCATGTCGATCAGTTTAGGCTCACCACTCCAACCAATTTTTATTTTCAAAGTACCCATAAGAGAAAAAAAGTTAACGACTAGACGATATAGAGAGAGGTTGTGCCATCACTTGTGTATACTTCACATTATGGTATTTTATTGTTTCTACTACTACCGTAGGATTTATATCTTAAGTTTTCTATTGTTTCTTTTAAGTTGTAAAACATGCATAATAATTATGTTTCAGTTTGTCATAGATTTATCATCATGACACATATCATGAATTTCATTTTCTTCTATCTCGCCGTTCACAAATAAAGGTCTATAAGGTTTTCCTAAAAGATAGTTTAAAAGAAAAACATGCCTAAAAAGCTTAGCATTTTACTTTCAGCTATAGTATTTGTTTTCGCAATATGTTTTCACTTCTAATCACAATAAAATGATATTTAGCTCTGTAATAATCAACAACACTATTATGATCATAACCAATGAATAAACAATCAAAAGTTTCTACACCGAGTTTTCTTTTAGGTTGTGGAAGTAAAGCTTTATCTAAAGATCCCCATAAGTATTTCAAATTATGTGTATATCCCTTCCATAATTCATTAGGTATTTTCTTGCTATTTTCATAAGGTATTCTATTTTGTATAAAGCACGCAGAAAGCATAGTCTCCATGCACAAGTTCAAAGGAGCACCTGAACTAATGATCGTAGCATTCGTCATTTTTAGAAGTCTTATTTTTCAATATGCCATGCCATTTAATGTGATGTAAATTCATGTATAATGCTATTTTGTACACAAAAATCATTACAAGATTCAAAATTGTATTCATGGACTCTATCTGATCTTAACCTTATATTTATTGTGGGTTGATTTTCAATTTAAGATTTATATAACATTTCAAAATAGGGTTTTTTACCCGGCAGACCATATAGTCTTTGTCAATTACCTCTACGACCTTTGAAACATCGTAATTCCTCCCTTACCCCCGTAAACTTGTTAACCTGTACCCTACAGACCATGTAGTTAACCCCCATCCATTAACCGTTAACCAGATTCTGTTATCTTCTTTTACAAAATACCCATTTTAGTTATCGAATTTACTATATGTGCCACTCCCCCTCCCCCCGCCACGCCCCCTTCCCTGAAGCCTCCCCGCGGCCGCCGTCGCTCGTCCTGTATGATCGAAGCCCTCCCCCTCTATTAAATGTTTCCAAGTAGATGTATGTGCTTTCATCAACAAAACAAGAATGCACCTCCATTTCAACCTCCATTTCTTCCATCTCCACTCTTCTGCTTCTATCTTAACTCGAATGGTCTTCTTAAACCACTTCAGCAGCATTTCTTCGGTTTAAACTCCATGAGCATCCATGAGGAGTGCCATAACGTCCCCTTCCTCAGCATGCTCCAAGAACCCAACAGTTTCCAGCTCCTCCTCTAGCTACAGGAACAACAAACAGAGAAGCAGAGTCCATCATGTCAACCTCCGACATCTCTAGAGCTTGAGAGCTGTGTGACGCACAATTCCAGCAAGCGGGAGAGGAGTCTCAGAAAAAGATGCCGAGCTTCGAGGCCAAAAGAAGAGGCGGAGGACATCCGGAGGAGTCACATCGAGGTCGAGCGCAGTCGCCGGAGGCTCATGAACGACCACCTCGCCACCCTACGCTCCCTCGAAGGAGCGAGGTCAGAGAAGGGTGGATTATTTTTTTGGTTAATTCTAACCGTCCGATTGTGGATTGGTTAGATTAACTCGTTTTTAACTCAAGGAAGTTAACTCTAGATGTGTCAATTTAACGGTAGGGTTCGTGGGGTAAGACGGAGCAAGTTTACAGGGGGAAGGGAGGAATTACGATGTTTCAAAGGTCGTAGAGGTAATTGACAAAGATTATAGGGTCCGACGGGTAAAAATACCTTCAAAATATTCATCTTTTGAACTTAACAAATAAACCATTTATAATGAGAGAAGTCATCAATAGAAGTAATGTAAAATGTTTCTCCACCAAGTAATATTACCTTTTAGATCACTTACATCAATAGGAATGAGCTCCAACAATTTAGATTCTTTTTTATGTAAAGAGATACAATGCTTTTTGATGGACTTAGAATCTACACAAATATCATATTTTCGTTTTTTTTTTCACAATTTCATGTAAAAAAAATTGGAGTGTTTTGATCTTCCATGCTAAACATCAATTAAATCAAGTATGGAATCAAAAGAAGTAGATGTATTCTTATTCATCATATCAATAACATTCCGTACAAAATACCTTGATCATTGTTACCTTTCCCAACAAAAGTCCTAGACTTAGTCATGCAAATTTCGTGAGGCTCAAAAGCTACTTTAAATCCATTCTTGATAAGAAGAAATACTTGAGCTTCTTTAAATCCATTCTTGGTAAGAAGAAATACAACAATTATATTTACGATTGATAGTAGGTGTATGGAGCACGTCTCGATGTGAAAGGATTTTATTGGAAATCAATTTCAGTTCGATTGTTCCTCCACCAATAGCACGAGGAGTTTGAGAATTTTCAAAGTATACTTTCTCTTATCCTTCTTTCATCCTTCTTTCTCATGTGTATAAGAGCGAAATATGTTCATCTCACTACAGATATGACGGTAGCTGTCACAGGGTCAAAATCCCGCTACCGATTTCGACCGATCCTGTGCGGCGTTAGCTAACCCGTAGCTAACCAGCCTTCCCGAGTAGAACGGTCACGGACACGCTCCAACTCTTCTCGATACTCCTGCTTGCTAGCGTGCAGACGCTTCCAACACAAACACGAGCACGAACTCCGGATCGCTCAAGAACACTCTCAAGAACACGCTCAAGAACGCTCAAGAACACGACCACACGATCACACAAGCACGGGCACAAAGCTCTTCTCTTTATTAGAAGGGGAACTCTCTCTCTGGAGTGGGTGTCTACAAATGAGCCACCACCTCTCCTTTTATACAAGACTCAAGGCAACCCAAGGGACACTCATTATTACATCTACAATAATGATACATAAAGACACAAGAGACCCTTCGAGTTCTTTGGCAACCCTTCGCGTTCCTCAGCAACTCTTCGCCTGCTCGTCTCTTCGACTCCCTTGTTGTCCTTTCGTCTTCCCGCACGGTCGACGCCCAGTCAACCGCCCAGTCACCAGCACGCATGCGCTCCAACGCCCTGCTGATGCAGCTTTGCCATAATTCACCAAGTGCCACCGAACACTTGGTCTTGTGCCATAAGGGAACCAGCGGCCTCCAGACCCTCGTGCAGTAAACCCTTCCTTAGCGTTCTGCATGCTAAGGGGAAGTCCTCCAAAACTTCGCTATCGTGGCCTCCAGACCACTGTCGTACGCGTAATACTGAGCATGCTCGACAATGCTCGTACTCAGCACCTGCAACGCTCCATGCCTCCTTGGATCGCCACGCATCAATACCGATACCGTGCGCCTTCGTGCGTACGCCTATGTGACCGTACCGCATTACTCCTCGATGCGTACTACTTCCCTACGTACCACCCCTCTGCGCCCGCGTACGTATCGCTACGTGCATCCACCGTCATGTCCTGCACTGCTGTCTGTACTTGCTGCTCGCACTGCTACTAGCACCACAACACTCTGCTACCGAGCTAGTGTCCTGCGTGACGCTTCTCCATCACGTACGGTAGAGCCTCCAGACTCTCATGGATAACCTCCCTGATATCCATGCATTTTGGACTCCTCCTGAAGTCCTAGCTCCATCGATCATTCTCGAGCATCCGCTACCGTGTCTGCACGATCATTCTCGATCACGGAATTTGGGGGTGTGACAAGCCTCCCCCACCTGAAGAATCAGTTGTCCTCAACCGAGCATTCCCACTTCAGCTGGCGTCCCGTCACGATCCTCCATCCGCTATGCACCTCCTGATGCTGCTCAATTGGAAGGGTGGTGCAAGCGTGCACCGCCTCCCTTCCCGCACCTAGTCTTCTCACGAACCACGTCCCTCCATGACTTGGTCTTCGTCGTGAGAAATGGAGCTTCCTCGTCAGCTCCTGTTCTCGATGTATCCCTCCTGGATACAGCAGCTCCATTGCTGGTGTGTGGTTGCTCCAGCTCCACATGTGGAGTACTCATCTCCACGCTTGCTCGTTCACGATCTCCTCCGTTCCCTGTAGACGTATCCGTGTTCTGGGAAGTGAGCACCTCCTGCGCTCCGAGCATCTTCGATATCTTGCCTCCTGCAAGATCGTTGGTAGTGTGGTTCGTCACCACTCCATCTCCATGGACGTGTAGCCTCTTGTCCATGCTGCATCGCCCTCCTGAGCTCTGCATCGCCTTCTCGTGCACGGATTTTCTCCTATCCGCGGCTTCGGTTGTGTGTCTGCAGCACACACGTTGGTGCTCCGCACGCACCTGCGCACTCCTGTACGTCCTCGATCGAGCTTTAGCATCTCCAAAGCTCTTTGTTGTGGAGTTCCCTCGCTCCACCGAATTCGAAGCTCCAGCTCGAAGTGTCGTGAGGCGTACCTTGCGCATAGCACCGATTGCTCCCAAGCGTACCTCACCTTCTTCATCCTCCTCGTCTGTACGAAGAGCGTTGAGCATCTCCTTCTTTGGGCACTCCCGCGCCCGATGTGGTCCGTCGCATATGAAGCATCCCTTGCTCTTGGGTTGCTCATTCTTCTTGGAGTACTCCCGTTCCTCCGCTGGTGGATCGTGGGCAACACCTTTGCCCTTGTCCTTCGACCGTGCCTTCTGCTTGCTGGTGAACTCCCTCTCTTCAGTGTTGTAGCCTGGTTGGGCCGCCCCATAATCGACCAACGCATCTGCCACCACGATCGCTGAATTCAGGTCCTTCACGCCCTGCCTCCGCAGTTCGGCTTGCGCCCAGCTTTGCAACCCGATCGTGAAGTTGAACAGCTTGTCCTCCTCTGACATGCCCTTGATGTCCAGCAGCAAGGATGTAAACTGCTTCACGTACTCACGAACAGTGCCTGTCTGCTTCAGGCGTCGAAGAGCCTCCCGTGCAACCCATGCAGTGTTCTTCGGCAGGAACTGCGCCTTCAGTTCCGTGACTAGATCATCCCACCTGGATATCTTCGGTCTCGCCTCATCTGCTACACGGCTCCTCCACCATAGCTTGGCGTCGCTCGACATGTACATCGATGCCAAGCTGACCTTCTCGGCTTCCCTCGTCTTGGTCGCCTCGAAGTAAACTTCCATATCCCATAGGAAGTTCTCCAAATCCTTGGCACTCCACGTACCTGTAAAGGGTTTGGGTTCCGGTACCTTGCGTCGCTGCACCTCCGTGGAGCTTCCGCTGTTCGCCAACGCCTTCTTGATGAGGGAGATCTCGCTGCGTAGATCCTCCATCATCGTGTTGAACGCCTCCAGTTTGTCCTCCAAGGACTTGATCTGCTCCGCTGAGCGTTGGGTCTCGTCCCCAACATCCGATCCTTCTGAATAGCGATCCTCCAAGGCGTCGATGCGGTGGGCATGAGTCCCAATGGTGGACTCCACTTCTGCCATCGCCTGCTCCAATGCTGCTACGCGATCGGTAACGCCCACCATCTTCACTCCGCTGATTGAAGATATACTTGCTCCAACAAGTATCCTTGTTCCCGCGATCGTCTGCACCAACAGCCGCTCGTAGCTTTACCCGCTTTTCTTGGCACCAACCAAGCTCTGATACCACTTGTCACAGGCTCAAAATCCCGCTACCGATTTCGACCGATCCTGTGCGGCGTTAGCTAACCCGTAGCTAACCAGCCTTCCCGAGTAGAACGGTCACGGACGCGCTCCAACTCTTCTCGATACTCCTGCTTGCTAGCGTGCAAACGCTTCCAACACAAACACGAGCACGAACTCCGGATCGCTCAAGAACACTCTCAAGAACACGCTCAAGAACGCTCAAGAACACGACCACACGATCACACAAGCACGGGCACAAAGCTCTTCTCTTTATTAGAAGGGGAACTCTCTCTCTGGAGTGGGTGTCTACAAATGAGCCACCACCTCTCCTTTTATACAAGACTCAAGGCAACCCAAGGGACACTCATTATTACATCTACAATAATGATACATAAAGACACAAGAGACCCTTCGAGTTCTTTGGCAACCCTTCGCGTTCCTCAGCAACTCTTCGTCTGCTCGTCTCTTCGACTCCCTTGTTGTCCTTTCGTCTTCCCGCACGGTCGACGTCCAGTCAACCGCCCAGTCACCAGCACGCATGCGCTCCAACGCCCTGCTGATGCAGCTTTGCCATAATTCACAAAGTGCCACCGAACACTTGGTCTTGTGCCATAAGGGAACCCGCGGCCTCCAGACCCTCGTGCAGTAAACCCTTCCTTAGCGTTCTGCATGCTAAGGGGAAGTCCTCCAGAACTTCGCTATCGTGGCCTCCAGACCACTGTCGTACGCGTAATACCGAGCATGCTCGACAATGCTCGTACTCAGCACCTGCAACGCTCCATGCCTCCTTGGATCGCCACGCATCAATACCGATACCGTGCGCCTTCGTGCGTACGCCTATGTGACCGTACCGCATTGCTCCTCGATGCGTACTACTTCACTACGTACCGCCCCTCTGCGCCCGCGTACGTATCGCTACGTGCATCCACCGTCATGTCCTGCACTGCTGTCTGTACTTGCTGCTCGCACTGCTACTAGCACCACAACACTCTGCTACCGAGCTAGTGTCCTGCGTGACGCTTCTCCATCACGTACGGTAGAGCCTCCAGACTCTCATGGATAACCTCCCTGATATCCATGCATTTTGGACTCCTCCTGAAGTCCTAGCTCCATTGATCATTCTCGAGCATCCGCTACCGTGTCTGCATGATCATTCTCGATCACAGAATTTGGGGGTGTGACAGTAGCCACCACAGTCAACCACTAAATCTTTTCATGTGTGATGAACGAAAACTCTACCTACATTAATTTGTTCTCGTCCGAATATGGTCAACCGAACTCGATCTATCAAAAACCACACCAATTAGAATTTAAATCTATGTAAAGAGAGTGTGGTGTACTTTTTCTTTATTTAGTAAGATTCCAAGGTGGAACCCAAGGACAAGGTGAATATTTATATCTAATTAAGTATAATTCAATGTAATTAAATTTAATATGATGTTTTCGAGTGCAAAATGGTATCAATATAGTCATTTTGACTATTTTGAATTTTATATATTTTTAGGTTTAAGATTTTTTAATTTATATTTTAAAAATAAAAAGAAAGAAAACAAAGGTTATACCTATATTATAAGGATTGCACTAGATCGAGGGTTTTTTTTATTTTTAATGGCGATAAAAATGCAGTAAAAAATATGATTCAAATATTTTTGGGATTTTATAAAGTTTGTGATGTTTTCGAGTGTTCATGAAATATAGTAATAATATTAAAATAAAGCAAATAAAATTATGAAAAAGCTTTAAAAGTATTTCAAAACTGACTTTGTAAAATGGATCTCTATGTCAAAAAGGTCCAAAATTTTATAATTTTATTGTATTTCCTAAAATCTTATTTTATGGGGATTTCAAGTAATATTTTTATACTTTTTGGTGTTTTAATAGTTTTTACATGACTTTTTCAACTTTTGAGATATTTTGTGTTGGCATTTTTACATCATGAACCCTAAAAACTTCACAAATTATTTCTCAATCTTGTATTATGCAAACATGCTCCTCTTACGCCACGATGTTTGCCATCAAATTTAGTTTTTTAAGTCAATACCTTGGCTAATCTTGAGTTAATCTAGCCATATTAAATCAGTGCTCCTCTTACGCCTAATCCTCCTCGTTGGTGAGAACTTCAAGCATTGGTGACAATGCATGAAGATGCGGTTACCACCATGGTTTGATCTCGATGATTAAAACTCAATGTCCTACAATGGATTTGACAAGACCCCACATAGATGCAATCTGTGTAGAAGGAACGAGATGGTATTTGTCATTGTCGCATTTTGTTGGATCTGTATGATGCTTTATTTGACGTGTATTATTCATCCACGCAAACTGCAAAGGAATTATGGGAAGAACTTGATAAGAAGTATAATACCAAATATCTCGATATATCTAGAAAAATACTTTATCGTAAAGTTCTTGAAATTTTATATGACCAAGGGAAAATCCGTTTTTGAACAGACACGAGTTTCCGTTCCTCCTTCATGTATTGGAAGATACCGAAATGAAACTTCCAGAGAAGTTTCAAGTCACGTGCATTAGAGAAAAATTCTCCACGTCGTGAAAAGATTTCAGTATGATCCTGAAATACATATTAGGGAGAACACACCTTATGGTCTAGTGGTAGAAGCAGTAAGCTCCAACTCTAAAGACCAAGATTCAACCCCACCCTCCCACTCGTAATCACTATACACACACAAGGAAAGATTTTTGTGGATAACTTGACGGTGGCAATCGCCATAAAGGAGGTACATCGGACGAAAAATTCATGTGGGTCATGTTGATATTCATGCAAAGATTGATTTCATGACCATAAAGGGTAAATATAAGAGAGGAAAGAATAATAACAATAAGAACTAAATAAAACCAAAAGATAAGATCCGAAAAAGAAGGAATAAACCCCATTAGTGCTCTAATCATGTTGGTCATTGGAAGAATGCTCCTCCTTAAAGACCCAATAGAAGACTACAGATAGGAGTCAACAAGTGAAAACGATCATTGTGGGATTCAAGGCTGGGTAAAGATATGTCTCACTGAAACATGGGCCATATCATATCCATGATCCAAATGAGTGGCTCGCAGATACGATAGCCAATGCACATATTTATTCTGATAGAAAATTCACTTTCTTCTTATTAGACTTGCAATGGTGGGAGTGTAAAGATGGAGAACGATTATACGGATAGGATGATGGGTCAGGACAAGTCAATTGACGTTCTCCTTTGGACATGTAAGACTTTGCATATAGGATGCTTCATGTCCCTGATGTGAAGAATAATGTATTGTATGTGTCCATCTTAGTTAGAAATGGTTTGAGTTAAAATTTAAATTAATATTTTTTTATTCTTAGACATGACATTTTCATGGAAAAGACTACTTGACATATTTTAATTTGCTGTTTGTAATTAGATGTGATTTAGTAAACATTGACTCTGTGAATATTTTGAATTCTGAATGTTCTAATTTCTATTCCTTGTGCGATTAATAACGTAGAATCTTGTGATCCGCAGCATCGTAATTACAAACAAGTGGACTTAAATTCAATTAAAAAATGATGAATTTAGACTTAATCCCTAAGCATACTGTCGATAAAACTCAGAAATGTGATATTTGTATACAAGTTAAAGTTAAGACACCTAGGAAGCCTTTTCAATTTGTCTCTAGAGATAGTGAGATCTTGGATCTAGTACACATGTATATCTATGAGTTTAATAGTGTATTGATTAGAGATAATAAGAAATACTTTATCACCTTTATAGACGATTATGGTATGTACTGCTATGTGTATCTAATGAAATCAAGGATTAAACTTTAGAAAAATTTCTTATATTAAAGAATGAGGCTGAGACACAAACAAACAAAGTGCTTAAGCATCTTCAGTTAGATACAGGAGATGAATACACATCTAACTTATTTGATGAACAATGCAAACTCTTTGTCATAATTCATGAGTTAATGTCACATATTCACCATAATCAAATGGGATAGTAAAACAGAAAAATAGGTTCTTAACTGACACGATCAACATACTCTTACAGATTTCTGAACTTCCAACCTATATGTGGGGAGAAGCCTTGAATATGGCTTGTCATTTTCTAAATAGAGTCCTCCAAGACATATGAAAAAGTGCCCTTGTGAATTTTGGAGAAATAGGAAATCAAGCTTAAAGTACTTCAAAGTGTGGGGTTGTCTCACTAAGTTGTTAGTCCATATATAAGAGAAAGACTATAGGTCCAAAAAATGTTGATGTGATCTTCTTAGGCTATTTGAAAAATAGCTATGCATATAGGTTCATTGTAATTAGGTTTGGGATACGTGGCATAGATGTCAACACTATTGTTGAACTCCATGGTGCTACCTTTTTGAGGATATCTTCCCTATGAAGAGGAATCTGACCAATGATGTTGCCTCCACCTCAATATCTATTCTAAACAAAGTAAAATAGATCTCAAACATGTGGATTGAGACTTAACTTGAATGCAATAAACCTTTGGAAGAAATTGAGCTAAGGAGGAGTGAACGACCGTGGATAACCAAGGATCTTGATAGTGACTTTATTTTCTATGAGATAGAGGGTGATCCTGCAAGTTACATAGAGGCCATGGCTTCATCTAAGGTAAAACAATGGAAGGAAGCTTCCAAATCTAAAATGTATACTATTATGGCTTAATGGAGATCAGAAATTGGTTGATTTACCTAAAGGATGCTCTATCATTGGGTGCAAATGGACGTTTTAGAGAATGCATAAGGTCCAACGGATCAAATGAAAAGTATAATGTCAAATTAGTTGCTAAAGGTTTTAGGGCAAAAGAACATATCAATTATTTTGATTTCGTGGCCCTGATAATCATTGTCTAGATGCTTATAACATTGCCATTTATAAATGACCTTTCCATCCACCAGATGAATGTGAAGACCACCTTTCTGCATGGCAATCTTAAGAAAGAGATTTATTAGGATTAACTTAATGGGCATGTGACACCTGAGAATGAGAGAAATGTTTGCAAGCTTGTAAAGATCCTTCATGGCTAAACAAGCATCAAAGAAGTGACATGCAAATTTTGACAAAACTATTTTATCATGAAGTTTTAAGGTTCACGAATCCGACATGTGTGTCTAGTCCAAGGTGAAAGGTAAGGAGTATATTGTCTTGTATATGTATATAGATGACATACTATTATTTGGATAATATGTGAGGATTATTAATGCGACAAAAGTGTTCTTAAGTAGCAAGTTTGAGATGAAGGATATGGATGTTCCTAATATGATCTTAGGTCTCAAATTGACAAGGTCAGTTAATTGGATTGTAGTTTCTCAATCTTATTATGTTGAGAAGGTACTTTAGAAACTTGAATATCAAGATAGCAAAGCTGCAAGCACTCCTTTTGATTCATTCAAAACTCTTTACAAGAACAAGAGTGGTGAACATGTAGCTCAGCTAAGGTATTAACAAATAATAAGAAGCATAATGTATCGTGTGAATTGTATGAGACCTGACATATCATTCTCGTTGCAAAGCTGAGTAGATACACAAGTTGTCCTGATCATATTCACTAGGAGGCTTTGGAACTACAGTACTTGAAGGGAAATATTTCCTTTTAGTTTGCATTATGGTACCCATTTGTCTGTACTAAAATAATATAGTGATACAAGCTAAGAATGGAAAATAGATGAGTCTGATAGTAATGGTGCTATTGGGTATGGTTTTACCTTTGAAGGTAGTGCAATCTCCTGGAGATCTATGAAGATGACTATTCTAGCTTGGTCTACTTTTGAGGTTGAGGTATGTGCTTTGGATACCATTATAATTGATGTTAACACTTAAGAGGATTTCTTTCTGAAATTCCCATGGTAGGTCAACTGATTCCTATGATCTCGACATATTGTGACAATATGGCCACCATTGCCAAGATTAAGAGTTCAAAATTCAATTAGAAAACACGGAGACTCGTATAAATCCAACTTAAGACTTTAAGGGAGGTTTTGTGGTGTGATGGTTGTGGATTAGTTGGATCCAAAAATAACAACAGATTGACTAAGGGACTTGATATATATTTAGTCCTAAATTCTATACTCGAGATGGGAGTGAGACCCACTAGGAGTTCCTCCACAATAGCAACCCACTTTATCTGAGTGATGATCCTACAAAATAGGTTCATTTTTAGTAACAATAAGATGTTTGGAGAATTGATTGGCACTATTATTTTTCTTTCTTATGTATGAGTGTCTTATCTCTAGAAGCCTAATTGGCATTTAAGATGCAATATTAGGAAAAATGTAGGCTTTGAATGGGTTCAAACTTTTGGACAGAACGTTAACAATGCATCATTGGAAAACGTCATCTATATCAGTTTTGTTGCGGGTTGCAATTAAAGGAAGACAGTTTTTCCTAAATACAGTCATGAGACATGATGATGGGTATGGATTTTAAGAACAACTTCTATGAAGATTGTATCGAGAACAACATCTTGTTGTTGCTATTGTATACTTTAACAAGGTCCGGATTTCAAGACTTATTTCATTACATTCTTGTTAAGGTTAAAATAGTAAACTCAAGTAGATATTCAAATCGAAAGGTATCTTTATTGAAAGCAAAGTATGCTGTCTAAAGATATCTTTTGCTTCTCTTTGAATTTCTATTTCAAATAGTAAATTCCTAGGGGGTTGTTGTATTTATATTAATATAATTATATTTTAATTTGGTAAAATTATGCAATTACATTGGACAACCAAATTGATTTCAAGTAGGAAGCCAAATTGTTTAGATAAAATTTGAATTCTCAATTTGAAACAATGGGAGTTTTGTCGGAGTTTTAGTACCACATGTGTAATGTCCCGGGCTTAGATCTCCAGTCCATTATCGAGGAAATCTGGCCCTAACAACTTGTTGGGTATGTTCCCATATGGATCCGTTGACAACCACCAAAATACTTAAGCTCAAGTTGCCAAGTAGTAACATCAACCACTTATAACCCACTCTCATACTTTGTGAGTTTTAGGTGTGGGACTATATTTTGGGGTATGGGTGTTACAACCTCCCTCACTTATATTCGCAACGTCTTCGTTATGCCCCATCACTTATTCCCAGTGATAGTGGCGGCTCCACGCTCCGGGTAGCTATTTTTTCTACCTCTTTGTAGGGGTGGCTCCACCTCTCGGGTAGCATTTCCACTATTAGTGAGAAATCGGCTCTGATATCATTTGTAACGTCCCGAGTTTATGTTCTCAGTACGTTATCGAGGAAAACTGGCACTGGCAACTTGTTGGGTACGGGCCTAGATGGATCCGTTGGCAACCACCTAAAATACTTAAGTCCAAGTTGCCAAGTAGTAATCCACACAACTTATAACCCACTCTCACTTTGTGAGTTTTAGATGTGGGACTATGTTTTGAGGTATGTGTGTAACAACATGGACTAGTTTTAAAACTTTAAGAGACTTATATGTGTGTCCTCACCTCATGCTCTCGTAGAAATGGTAGGGAGGAGAAATGAAGGACCGCACACATGCACACGTGTATAGCTTCGACTCTGATTTGGGCTCAGGCTTAAGCTCGGAAGAGTTAATTCGAATCTCAAAACTCGATACTTTTCTAGACGTTTCCATATCGCGGCTTAAGCAGATTAATTTATAATTCGACCGTTGTGGAAATTTAAACCGTTTGACAAACCTTCTTCTGGTTATTTCCAGATCCAGGTGACACTTTTGTTAGTGTACGACTACTAATTTTGAAGGGTCACGATGAAACCTACAAGAACCTGTCCCAAAACGTGAGTTTCTTTATGGCAAATATTTCATTCTCGCTCTATTTTTTCCCCTTGAAGTTCACCTTTTCTCATATCTCGGTTGTTGTTCTATGAGGTACATTCGAGGAAGGTCGTTCTATGAGGTACATTCGAAGTGTGTGATGACATCGATCATGTACCGTTGTGTCCTAGGAGCATATCATTGGTATTTTACGCATCAGTATTGATAAGGTGATATCCTCTGTAAGGAAGTCCATTCGAATGGGCGTTTCAGTGATTTTGATCTAATTTTTTTATTATTTTGTTTACCGCAATCCGTTTATTGCTTTATCTTTTTCCGGATCTTGCCTTATACATTGCATCTCTTAATTAATCAGTCTTTGTTTGATATCTGTAACTGTATTCGGATTATGAAATAATTGGTTGTTTTATTGTTAATATGGTATACCATTGAAATGAAATACTTGATTAAGGAAACTTATTGTTTAATATTATTCATGATGTCTCGGTCTCCAACATTAACATACTAGAGATGGCAAACGGATATTGATATATCTATATCCAATATTCGTTCTATACAAATTTTGACATAGCTATATTAGCTATTTTAAATTGATACATAAATCGATATTACTTTAATATCCATAATCATTTGTATCCGTTATCATATATAGATATAGTTGTAGATTTATTTTTTTAATCATATATAACATATATCATATTCGGTATAGTTATTATTATATAGAGGACGAGGAGGCTGCTCTATGGAGCATTTTCTCCCTTTTTTTTGTTTTTTTAGAAACTAAATCATGTATTTTCATCACTATATTCCTCTAATATGCCATTTTAATTTGAGATTTTTACACCCATAACCCTGATTAATTCTGCAATAACATTCATAGCCCCACATAATCGCGAATTACACCAGAAACCCGAGTAATGCTTAACTCTTATATTACATAACCCTGTGTTATATTCTATTTGGGATGGTCGTTATAGTTGACGGTTTCCGTTGAAAAAGACAAAACTACCCTTAAAGTTCATTCTTTATTTCCAAAATGTGCCATAGTGCCCAGCTCCTCCTTGCTCGAACGACGGAGCCTCATGCCCAGCCTCCCTCCTCGAAACCCCTCGCCCCCCTCCGCTCTTCCTGGCGAGCCTCGTGCCCAGCTCTCCCACTGCTGATGGAGCCCCACGCCCTCGGTTCCCTTCTTCCCCTGAAACGCAGGAACAGAAGCTCCCCCTCATGAGCTCTCCCCGTGGGCTGGAAAGCCCCCTCCCCCCACCCCCACCCCCATATCCCCAGGCGAACCCCGTGCCAGTTTCCTCCCCCCCTTCCTGCCAATGAAGCTCTTGCACCCAACCCTCCCTCCCCCGGCCAACCAAGCTCCTCCTCATGGAAGCTCCCCCCACAAGTCCCGTGCCCAGCTCTCCTGCTCGAGCTCCACGCCCAGCCTCCCTGCTCGGACCCATAGGAAACCAAGTGCCCCCCGGACGAAGGCCTCCTCCTGGCCAGGCTTCCCCGTCCATCCTCGAGTCAGGCACACACCTCTCGTCGAAGACCTCCTCCAGCCTGCCACCTCCTCCTGGCCAGGGCCGACCCCCGCCAATGTCCTCCTGGCCAGGTTGTCCCGCCCACCCTCTAGCCCAGGCAGATAAGCCCGCCCCGCCAAGCCCTTCCCCCATGCACCTCCTCCCCGTAGCCTCCCCTCGCCGAAGACCTCCTCCAGCCCACTATTCACTGTTGTTTATTTTGTTCATAATTCACTGTATTTTTTTGCAACATTTCTCCTGTATGGGTCTGCTAATATACAAGTATTTTGGTTGATTTTCAGCTTTATATTTGGGTCTTGGATCTATTACAACGTTGATGTTAATCCAACTTGATGGGATTTGGCTTTCGATGGAGGGGAGATGGGAGAAGAGATGGAAGAAGATGAATCTGCTAGAGGAGGAAGGAGGAAGTATTTTTTTTCCTTTTGGTTAATTCCAGCGTTCTGATCACGGATTGGTTAGACTAACTCAATCATTTGGTTGAGTTAACGAACTAAAGTAACAGAAGGTTACGGGTGTAGGATGGCGTACTTATTTAGGGACGCGGGGTTATGAATGTAATTATGAAATTACTCAGGGTTATGGGTGTAAAAATCCCTTTTAATTTCGTCATAAATAGTGACTTATATGCCCTCCATCCAGAATAGATCTATTACAGTAAATCTAAGACCGTTAAAATTATATGTTCTAGATGGAAGGCATATGAGTATCTGTTTCTGACGAAATTGGAATATCATATTAAATGGATATAGTGATGAAAATACATTATGGAATTTCCCAAAAAGAAAAAAAATGGGAGAAAATTCTCCGTGGAGCGGCCAACTTAGATGCTCCATGTAGCAGTTTCTCTTTTCTCTATTATATAAGCTCTTTTGGTATATTTTATCATGTGAATTCCATATGATACAATTATATTTAAACTAATATATAGAGTATTTCTAATATCATTCATATGCGATTACTATCCGTTTTACATCCCTATTTATTTTTTTAAGAATATGATAACATAGATTTCATATCCGTCAATATCTATATTCACATCTATATTTGTATTTAGAAACAGATAAGGACATGGTAATATTTATATACGTATCAATATCCGACAGAAAGGTTCTACATGTAAGATGGAGCAACTATTCGAGGTTCTACGTGTAATTGAGTACTATGAAGGGCTCAACACATAATCATGAAAATACAAAAGGTTATAAGTGTAAAAATCTCTATTTTAAATATTTTGAAAGATCCATATAGTATTTAAAAATTAAAACATAGATCTCAGCACACGGAATGAAGAAAAGTTTGAGTTTGAACCATTGGCTCCAATGCTTTGAACAGAAGTTTCTGACTTTAAATTGGTTTGCTCCATTGCCTTGAATAGAAGTTTTCCTTAGACATTCATTCATAGGAAAAGTTCTAAAGTTCTCTTATGATTTAATAAGATTCTTAACGCTAAAAAAAAGAATCAGTCTATCTACTTTTTTTGCTTACTATATATGCATATTACAATTTGAGATGCTATGATTTTAATCCATCTATTCAATCCAGTATAATGTGCGATATTCCCACAGAGTGGCACACATTGGTACATCTGTACGGGAGCACTATATAAACCTCCTTAGGATTAGGGCTAAAACTTATGATTTCTGGTGACGTTCTTCCACCATAAGGCCGTGTTCGGTACAAGGTTAAGGGGAATGGAATAAGGGGAATAAGCCCCCATTTTCCTCCCAGCACGGTTCCCCGTGGTACGACTATTCTCCATTATTTCATCTTATTTCACTCTTATTCCTGTCTTTATCCCACCTTACCTACCTTTATTTCACCTTATTCTCCTTATTCTATCCTCCAGCCGAACAAAGAATAGACACTTATTCTCCTTATTCCCAATCCTTATTCCTGCTTATTCCCGAACCGAACGGGCCCTAAAGAGAGAAATCTATCACCATTGGTGTCGAGGACATATTCCAATAAGGATGTACCCTATTTATCTTGTGATGTGGTTGCTTCTTACTTTCTTATCTGTGTATCTAATTCGTGTTCTACTTCTGCTATGTGCAACATTACGATAAAAGTTAGAATAACCATGATGTAAAAGTTCCATGTGGAAGTACAATTGGACTATGAAAGGAGGAAAGGATTGGAGCTAGGGATGCAAGCGGTCTTGTACCAAATATAATATTTGATGTTTATCGATGAGTAAAAAACAATCGCGAAGCAGAATAACAACATGGGGTTATGTAGAGCACATGTTGTTGAGCATCTAAGCATAGTGCACGTACATGGTCCTCCCTAGGGCTCCTAATCGGACTAAACATATTCGTATTAGATTAGAGTTCGTTCGATAATAGTTCAAAAAATGTCCGTTCGTTTCTAAACGAACTGAACATGAACTTCAAATGTTAGTTCGATAGCTCAACGAACCGAACATGAAAATAACATATGTTCATTCGATAAAAGTTCGAGTTCGATATATGTATATGTGTGTGTATTTGTATGTGTAACTTCGTATTAAACAACTTGATAAATTTCGAGGTTAAAGAAATTGTAGTATTTATGGGGGTGTGTACCGCTTTAATTTGAATAATTTCTTATTTTTACTGCTATCGAACCTTGTTATCGAACTCCGATTTTGAACTTCTTCATATAAACAAGTTTTAGTTAAGTTGGATTGTTAACTAACTGTTATCAAATCGAACTCGAATGTTCATTTTTTAAACAAACTCAAACTTATCCTATCAAACATTTATCGAACCGAACTCGATCTCGAACTTTCGAATTTCCTTATCGAACCGAACTCGAACTTATCCTATCGAACATTTATCGAATTAAATTCGAACTCGAACTTCCTTATCGAACCGAACTCGAACATAGGTCCGTTCGTTACAGTTCGATTCGATGAGCAACCCTAGTCCTCCCATGATGTGTCTTGTCGCCTTTATGAGGATCATATATGTTGGGGAGCTGAGTAACTCGACAAAGTGGACGCGGGAACCATGTTGGGTCTCAAGCGAGATTGCCCTTCTTCAAGATAGAAATCTTTAGACTCTAGCCCCTCGAGTAAATGAGGTCTCTAATTGAGAATCGACGTATAATTGAGGGTTTTTATGGAATTTGCCCTAATTTGAGTTCAACTTCCCCTAAGCACAATAACCATAAGTTCCACATGTAATCCAATATAATTGAGAGCTGGGGATTTTCTTTGCAAGAAAAGGGTAAATTGTGAGGTTTGAAACTCATTTTTAAGTATATTTTAGGATCAAAATTCTTCTTTCCTTACCTCATTTGACAATTTTAGAAAGCGGAAAGCCAATAACATTGTACCACCTATATACCCGCGCCCCTCTGCAACTCCGATTAGATCCCTTCGTCTGGTCGCCGCCTCTGGGCCATGTCGACCCCCTCAGGGATCCAAGGCCAGATCCTTGAAGTCACAGGTTCCATCCTTTCCCCCCTTGATTTCAACTCTCCCACTGCTGAAAGATGAGATTTTTATGCTTTTTTTGCTCCAAAGTGATCATCTTTTTGCCTTAGAAAGATAAAGCTGTAGTTGTAATGGGTGTGGGTGTGCTGATCTTGGGCAGTTATTGGATGCTACAAGCTGAGGGATACGGAGTGGATTTCGAGGCAGGACCCGTATGTGTGCTTGGAGTACGCCAGCACCAGGTTCAGGACACGCACATGCACAGGTGATTTTTTTCCTCTTTGGATTGTTAGCTGTTGGTGCAAATCTCACTAATGTTTAGATGTTGGTTGGGGATAATATTAGGGTTAGGGGCAATTGCTGTGTTGGGAGTCAATTGTTCTAGAATGGTGTTCTTGGGATTGATTGATAGTTAAATTATTTTGTCCATGAAGAAGATGTGGTTATCTTGACATCCATTTCAGACAGCAGTTGATTTTTATCAATGCTTGAAATTCCACAGAAATGGACAGTTCTTCATTTCTAAATTTAGAGGATTCACTTTTTTTTAAAAAAAAGTGATATTAAGAATTTCGTTCATAAACCTAGATGCCGATATTTTTTTGTGTTTCAGGTGTGCAGGCGCATACACCCTGAAATTTTGATATGATTCGTGGTTCCTAATGTTGGCAGATGGGGTTGCAATATATTGATGTTGTTGGCTGGTATAGCTTTTACCTGTCAACATCACGATGATTAAGATGCGAAAAATCATCCAAAAATTCCATAAAAATAGGACAGTTGTTTTTTATTATCTTTTGTCTCTAGTATTAATTTTGCTCAACAATACCTTATAAAGACTATAAAAACGGCAAAACACTCAAAAACATATAAAATCTATATAAAATTGTAGAAAAATCCAAAAAATAGTAATCTCAATCTATGTTTGTAGATATTTATCTATAGTTTGTCATAAAAATCATTCCAGGAGTTTTGTGAATTTTGATTATTTTTAACTTGCAAATTACTCCTAGTTGTGCACTGCTTGTTATTTTTGTCACTATTTTATTTTTATAAAATATCTCAATACGGTCGATTATTTATTTTACTTGGATAAGTCCCAAGGTCGAACTCAGGAAGATAATGTGAGGGTCTAAAATTAATTTCCAAATAATCCAGATAATTAGGTTTTCAAAGAGGAATATTTTTAGGGTTTTTTTTTATTTTTTTTAGATTTTTATTGATTTTCAATTACAAAATGCAATTAATCAGTTTAAGAAATGAGATGTATTTAATTTAAACAAAAATATGATGCATGAATTTTGTAAAAAAAATTTAATGCAGAGAAAATAATGCTATGCAATGTGTGAAAATAAAATAATAGATGAATTTTAAATGATGATGTGATGATGCTATGATCAATGCAAGTACAAGATGGTTCAATAATCAATTCAAGAGCCGGATCAATTAGTTCGAGAGCCTCCCCTTCATTGATTTCAGAAAATAATAATCAATTATCGTCAATTTAAGTTCAAGAATAAAGTGCACCAATTATCCACAGAATATTGAGCAAAAAGGAATTAATGTCATTAAATGTGCTCAACAATGAATGAATAACTCTCTCAACTAATTAATACTCCATAATGTCTAAAAAATGAATCATAGTGTTCTATGAGATAGAGAAATGAATACGGTTCAAAACGATGTAAAGTACACCAAAATTCGACCACGAATACACAAGATATGAATAATAGAAGTTCAAGGACCTATTTGTGAATAAAATAAATAAGATTATTTGCAATTCGGACCTTCTGGAGGGTAGTTATGCAGTTCCCTAACCCGGTAGGGTATCTCTAATATTTTCCATAGGTGGGGACGGTTTTTATTCTCTAGAAGCTCAGAGAGCGCTGGTGTAATTTGCCCAAAGTCACGCGCGTGGCACACGTGACTGGAGCTCATGGTTATTTCTCAGTAGGCGGGGGCGCAAGTGTAAATTCTCCCTTGTTACGTACGGAAGTCGCGTGAGGTTAGGCTCGGGAGGTGGCTTGTTTGGCTCCCCTCCACGTAGCATTGGCTCGGTGCTTTGGTTCACCCGAAGCGATAATCTTGGATTTGCGGCTCGTAAATTAATCTGGGACGCCTGATGAAGATGGATCGACGACGCAAATTCGGGCGTGGACTGACGGCTGAGATCGAGGTTGTTCTTGATCTTGCAATAGCTGTACTCCAGACATGGGGCTGCCTTCTTCTTTTTCGATGTTATTCCTTCGATGATCGAGTCTTCCCATGAGGGACGGTCGATACACGGTCGGCAGGGAAGGGGATTCCTCACTTCGATGTCGGTACCTGCAAGTAAAGGACTACATGAGCTTGGCCATGCATGATGTACTAGAAGATGAACGGTAGTGGGGCTCCGCAGGCAAGGGTGGAGTCGGAGCGAGATGCTCCAATGGCGTTCCCAGCGGAGATGATAGATGTTGAAAGGTAGAAGGAGAACATGGGGGGAAAGAAGATTGGGGCGATACGTATGAGGTGATTTCATCGGGAGACGAGAAGAAGAATCGAGAGGGGGTGTGCGTAGCAGAAGATGTAGAAAAAAATTGAAAGAAGAAGAAGAAGATGATGACGATGATGATGGTGATGATGATGAAAAGGATGGTACATGGATGTGACATGATGGTGGAGGATGTAGATCAACTTCGGTTACGGCTCGAATCCCATGGTTTTACTACGAAGAGCTTGGTTGGTCCCCTTGGTGGAGTTCAACAGCATGGAGGAGAGCCTCCGTGGATCGCGCCCGGAGGAGGTCTTCGTCGGAGAGCAAGATTGGAGATGTCACCTCGACTCGAGATTCTCTCGTTCATCCTCTCTTGGTATGATAGACGACGACGGATGAGGTTCTTAGGTTGATCGATGATGGGTTTAAGTAGAGAGGGGAGTTGGAGGAGGTTGATCGATGATTGGGTGTTTGGTTTCTGGGTGATTGATCTGAAGAGAGGGGAGTTACGGGTGGTCAGTGAGAGGTAGGGAGGAGCGGCGATGTTGCAGAGAAGACGGTCAAAGATGGAGGGCAAGGGAGGATAACAACCACCATCGAATCCTATGCGATCCAACAGTGGAGAGAGATCAGCTACGTCATGTGCGATACACGTGGATGGGCTGAGAGTGATCACGTGCTAGGTTGTGGTTGTTGGGTCAATCTTGATCCAACGACCAGAGATGAGGGCGCTACAAGATAAAATAGGTTGACCGATGGTTGGAGGACTTTGACCGAGGTCTGACTGAGCGTTAAAGTGGCTCCACCCAGAGCATGACAAGTGGCGCATTGACTTTAACCAGCCTAGAAAATGCAAAGAAAAATAGAAAATAAATAGAAGATGAACCCAAATGGAAACAACAACAACAACAACAACAACAACAAAGCCTTTTCCCACAATTAAGTAGGGTCGGCTACATGGATTCTTCGCCTCCATTCAGATCTATCTTGGGTCAATCTCGGACTTATATCCAGCAAACTAAGATCCCTTCGTATAGTCTCTTTCCAACACTTCTTGGGCCGTCCTCGCCCTCTCTTAGCTGGCTCAACATCCCAACACTCGCATCTCCTAACCGGTGCATCAGTTGACCTTCTTTGCAAATGACCAAACCATCTTAAGCGGTTTTCTCGCATCTTATCCTCGATCGGAGCTACACCAACTTTCTTTCTGATTGCATCATTCCGAATCCGATCTTTACGTGTATGTCCACACATCCATCTTAGCATTTTCATTTCTGCTACAGCCATTCTCTGCACATGTCTATGGTTCACAGGCCAACATTCAGAACCATAAAGCATAGCATGTCTCACGGCTGCTTTGTAAAACTTTCCTTTAATTTTTAAAGGCATTTTCTTATCACAGAGAACAGCGGAGGCTCCTCTCCAAATGGAAAAATGAAAAAAATATTTTACTAATGCATTCTGCACTGTAAATGAAGGACACAAATGTGGCTGAAATCAACTGTGCAAGATATATTTTTTGGTGACATTTTATGGATATAAAATATCATTTCTTAGCTTTGTAATTTTTATTTGGTTTTCTGTAGATGGATAATGAATGCAAAAATCAAACATGTGGTGAAATGATGGAATGGACACATATGCATTTTGTGAGTTTTTATGAGTCAATAATAATTAAAAAATGTGAGATATAAACAAATGAATTGGTCAGTGTGCTCAAATCGAAGTATGTCTTTCTCTTTGCTTGTCTGATTTTTTTGGATTTTGATTTTTATGTAGGTGGTTAGATCATGAAGTAAAATAAAGAAATGGAAAAAGAAATAATAAAAAAGAGTGAAATATATACACGAAATAATAGGTCAGAATAAGTGAATATGTACAATGCACCATTAGGTCCCAAAACTCAATTTTCACAAATGAAATCCGATTCTTTTGAATTTGGTCTTGATTTGTAGATAATTGAATGTACATTCATTCAAAAGTGGGTAGAGTGAAATTGGACATTGTATGAGAAAGATATCAGCTTTTACAAGTTTTTGTCTTGAAATTTGGGTTTGGATTTATTTCAAATATTTACAAGTATGCATTTTTTAGGATTTTTCTTTGATTAAGGTTAGTGATATGTACACATGGAGTTAATTTTCTGTCAATTAGAGTTAGCATGAATTAAATAAAAAATGGGTGAAAATAGCTAAAAATGTACATACGAATATGAATGCTAAATGTAATGCTAATTTATGCCATTTATTTACAAGTGCATGAAAATTAATTTTGAGATATAAACATGTTGATGTACCTAGTTACTTAGGATTAAGCTCTATTTTCAGTTAATTAGAGTGATGAATCATGGATTCATTAGGGAGGCTATGTAATTTCAATGAGTTGCTCCAAGAATCATGGGAACGAAGAAAATAAAGGAAAATATGTCCAAAAAATTGGAGTTTGAGTTGCAGTTGCATGGATCTAGTTATAGTCATACATTTATTTCCTAGTCACTACGTTGATATTTTAAAATTTTGCTTAGTATTTGTTTTCCTAGTACATGTCCTATACATTAACCTCATAAAGGATATATATGATAGGGCTTTATCTTGTGTAAGGATCCAGTCTGGGAAGACTGACTATTTTGACATCAGCATTGGTTTATATCAAGGTTCAACTTTGAGTCCATTTCTTTTTACTTTGATTATGGACGAGTTGACAAGTCACATTCATGATGAGATACCTTGGTGTATGTTATGTGCTGATGATATTGTGTTGATTGATGAGACTAGAGATGGAGTAAATAAGAAGCTTGAAGTCTGGAGACATGCATTGGAGACTAAAGGATTTCGTATAAGTAGGGCTAAGACTGAATATATGGAGTGCACCTTTGATGGAAGCAATGGTGAAGGAATCAAGGTGAAGATTGGTGACGATAACATTTGGAAGAAAGATTCTTTTAGATACCTGGGGTCTATTTTGCAACATGATGGGGAAATTGATGGAGATGTTACTAATAGAATAAATGCAGGCTGGCTAAAGTGGAGAGGAGCCTATGTTGTTCTCTGTGATAAGAAAATTCCTTTAAAAATCAAAGGAAAGTTTTACAAAGCAGCTGTGAGACCTGTTATGCTCTATGGATTTGAATGTTGGCCTGTGAACCATAGACATGTGCAGAAAATGACTGTAGCAGAAATGAAAATACTAAGGTGGATGTGTGGACACACATGTAAAGATCGGATTCGGAATGATGCAATCAGAAAGAAAGTTGGTGTAGCTCCAATTGAGGATAAGATGCAAGAAAACCGCTTAAGATAGTTTGGTCATTTGCAAAGAAGGCCAATTGATACACCATCAGTTAAGAAATGCGAGTTTTAGAATGTTGAGACGGCTAAGAGAGGGCGAGGATGACCCAAGAAGTGTTGGAAGGAGACTATACGAAGGAATCTTAGTTTTTTAGATATAAGCCCGGGATTGACCCAAGATAGATCTGAATAGAAGCAAAGAATCCATGTAGCCGACCCTACTTAATTGTGGGAAAAGGCTTTGTTGTTGTATTTGTTTTTGTCCTGCGAAAAATGGAAGGATTCCTTTTAATATCTAAGTGTGTTTTACACTGTTTTCAGCGGGTAAAGCATGTTTAACTATTGCAATCTTAAAATTATCTTAAGTTTTTAAATCTCTAATGTGAAAGATGCTTGATGGTTTGAATTATAGATTTTAAAGCTTAATGAATAAATAGGTAAAGAATATCCAGCTTGAAAATAGTTATAGTATGCCGTGTTACTTACTTTGCATTATCGGGTGGATGGCAACTCAACGTTTAGGAAATTACTAGGATCATGGTACAACCTTTTAGTACCAGTACCGCATGTAGAGGCATGCAAGCGGATAGTCTTTATATATAGCTATTAAAACCAAATGTAGAGGATGCACGTTCACCGCTTGAGACAACAAAGAAGTTGCATAAAAGCTGTTGTGCAATTACATATACCCTTTTGTTCAGTCAATTGTGGGGAGAACTAGTTAGCTCTGGATTCAAAGTGGCATTTTACCCATAACCACAACTCATCTGTTGTTTTTACTACATCAATCGGTTCAGACCTCCACTTAATTTTACCTAAGCTTCATCTTGATCACGGATACATCACCCAAGTTCGGGTTTGTAAGTAGTGACAATTGTCCTATGAAGACTTGCTTTCGCTAATATCCTTGATTGAACGAAAAGAAATGACTTTAGATGTAATTGTGATTTAGAATGATCTAGCTTTTATGAACTAGTTTGTCTATCCATAATTATAAAAAAAATAAGATAAAAAAATGATTAGTTATCAAATGATGGATATCTCATTGGTCAATAAGAATAAATAGTAAATTAGTGGAAAGCGCATAAAAAATCCGATGAGTGCACAAAGTAATACAATTGCACAGGATGAACCTTTCTGGTCGAGGGACTTGGTCATTGTTTGATGCAAGAAGACATGTCGTACTTGTGGCACTGCCGAAACATTGACTTTGAAAAGTCTGAGCAACATAACATGTTGAAAGCCAATATATGTACAACAAGGAGGAATGAATGTGTTGAACAACTCTACTAAATGGTGGATGCGCAGCTTCACTGCCAATTCTAACGGAGGAGGTCGAACAACTCTGCAAGTAATGGAATAAGATTCAAGGCATATTCAGATCGCTCAACTGGCACGATAATCACTTTTTCCCAAAATCATCACATTGACCCAACACAAGTCGTTGACATCTGGAACACAATTCAATGGGTTATTGTTTGTTCTATGATCACTGAATGAGTATCTTAGTTCACCTCCCGAGTAATTGCATATAGAGGTTCTCCATCTGATAGATTGCTTCATTGGTGTAAATCCGCAGAAACAATCTACGGAAGTAAAATTGTAAGTTCCCAGGCTTAAGTCTCTGGATCGTTATCAAGGAAAGCTGGTCTCGACAACTTGTTGGGCTCAAGCTCTATTGAATCCATTGACAACCACTCAAAATGCTTAAGCTCACATCGTCAAGTAGTAATTCCCTACTTTTATAGTACACTCTCAAACATCGTAAGTTTTAGATATGAGACTATGTTCGGGATGTTTCAAAAACAAGTATTATTTGTGTCCAATAATGAAAAGAAAATGGAAATAGATCTGTATACTCATGCACCAGTTATACCCGCTGTCTCAGCACACACAGCAAAACATTTTCATCATCTGTTCCCTGATAAATCGAGGTTGGTATACATGCTTCCTAAATAAATTGCAGACCTTTCAGATGCAGACGTTTCATAAATTTACATGCATTTTATTATAATTTACATCTTGATG
This sequence comes from Ottelia alismoides, assembly GCA_037367405.1. NCBI lineage: Eukaryota > Viridiplantae > Streptophyta > Magnoliopsida > Alismatales > Hydrocharitaceae > Ottelia > Ottelia alismoides. Next base: position 16,841 of record JAZKJV010009672.1, on the reverse strand, counting down.
TATCTACCTGCACACAAACACATTTGCAGTACATGTTTTTCCATAGTTATTTATGTATACTACCATGCCTTTCGGGAACTGAGCAACGAATATCTTTGACAGATGGGGGTAAGAACCCCACTTTCAATGAGAAATTCATGTTCACACTCATCGAAGGACTCCGCGAGATCAATGTGCACGTATGGAACAGCAATACTTTATCGCACGATGACTTCATCGGTTCTGGAAAGTAATTATCCTTACACCCAAGCTTCTATCAGTCCCAATTCCTGATAAGTTATCTTAGCTTTCAAGATTATACTTGTGCAGGATACTTCTGCAGAAAGTTCTCTCGCAAGGCTACGACGACTCCACCTGGACTGTCCAGACTAAAGGTGGAAGGCAAGGCCTTTTGCCATTTCTGTCACGAATTTTTTCTTATCTTTAATCGATCTGATCACTTCCTTTTTCTTCTTGCAGGCATGGTGGCGAAGTGAGAGTCATAATGCATTATGCAACAACAGGGGTAGTTGTATCTCTCTGACACAACATACTGCGATATAAGTGTGCTTGGCTAATTTCTTTTCTTGTAAACTGCAGACTTCTGGAAAACCTACAGCAGCAGCGGCCCCATCTCCATATCCTGCACCTGCTACAGCGTATACGCCTCCGCCTTCATACCCTGCAGCAACTTACCCTCCATATGGTCTGCCACCACCTACCGCATACGCGCCCACCCCCTACCCTTCTTACTCCCCCTATCCTCCTCCACCAGCAACATATCCACCAGCATCTTACCCTCCTCAGCCTAGTTCATACCCGCCTCCTACTTACCCACCCCAAACATATCCACCTCAAACATATCCACCTCAAACATACCCACCTCCAACATATCCTCCTGGCCAGACATCTTATCCTCCTGCAGGTATGTATGAAGTTCTTGTCGGTTTTCATACTTCTTTACAGACTTTCACGTTTATCCACGCATGTTTCTTATGTGAATCGCTCATTTGATGCAGCATTCCCTGGAATCTACCCCCCACCTCCCTCCTACTAAAGGATGCAAATGGGACCTATATTCACAGAGGTATTCCTGCAGCTTTTGCAATTGGTTGATGGATCTCAGCTGTGCATAGATTTGTAAACTGTGTATCAGATTTCTGGATTTTGGACTTCTTTATGGATGTTCTTTGAAGTTTATGTTGTTGACCTGTTTGCTTTATATGAAGTTATTTAGAATGTACTATTTGAGAAAATTTGTTTTCTTTTCTTCAACCATGTATGTCAAATATATGAGTTTCTATTTGATGGAATTTTAGATTTTTAAAAGCAGACACCGATTATATGATAATTCTACATTTTGATATTTAGGAGTCGTCATTATTATTGATCTATCATGTCCTCGATCATATCTATTCTATGTTTACCATCATCCATTTTTATGCAATGATATTAGAAACTAGATCCCATATAATCTTGATATGCCTATAGTGATACTAGGAGCCTGTGCGGACGGTGCTAAGGTATTAGGGGCTCTCTTTGTTTACTATTCATGGATATTCGATAAGTATGAGGGATAGACGATCCTGTTCGGATAAGGGATGAGAATTAACACAGGATAAGGGACACATGAGGTTTATATTGGGATAAGGGTATGCTATCCAGCATCATAGAAAAAAAATCAACTCTTTTCAGTTATCATTTGCAAAAAAAAGGTGAGCAAAGAAGAGCAGATCTTTAGATGAATCTGATCAAGCTGAAGTTGCAAACACGTATTTTTATAAGGATCGGTCTGGGAAGACTGACTATTTTGACACATTCATCAGTCTGCATAAAGGTTCAGCTTTGAATCCATTCCTTTTTGCTTTGATAATGGACGAGTTGACTAGTCACATGAAAAGCGGATGTGTGGACACACACGAAAATATCGGATCCGGAATGATGCGATCAGAAGGAAAGTTGGTGCAGCTTCAATAGATGATAAGATGAGAGAAAATCGCTTAAGATGGTTTGTCCATTTGCAAAGGAGGTCAGTTGATGCACCAGTTAGAAGATGCAAGATTTGGATGTTGAGCTGACTAAAAGAGGACGAGGAAGGCCCAATAAGTGTTGAAATGAGACTATCCGAAAGGATCTTAGTTATTTGGATTTAAGCCCGAGAATGACCCAAAGTACATCTGAATGGTCAATCAAAAAAAGTAGATGTGAATGGAGGCAGAAAATCCATGTAATCGACCCTACTTAATCGTGGGGAAAGGCTTCTTTGTTTTTGTTGTTGTTGTGAAGTTGGATACATCTCTTTATACATGAAATATGGTGATCTAAATAGTTATTGATACGTACAGGGTCTGACGATTGTAATGGAGTTTTCCTGAAATATGGTCTATAGTTTTGGTGATGTATTTGCATTTGAAGATCTACACTCTTTTAACATTCAGCTAAATATTCCATATACATATGCAGCTTTAATCAGTTATCGAGCTGAAAACATTATTCTGCACAGACAGAGACATTTTGGCAGGTGAAGTTTGATATCTCTCTGCTAACATGATGTTCAAAATGTTTGGCAATCTGAATACCAAACATCAACTTCTTCCTTCTAGAGGTAAGTGAGAAAATTGGACATGAACTCTTGGTCTCTTGTGTTTGAGTTCCACCTTCAGAAGCAGTCAAAGCATATGCCAGAAACCAGACCCTGCTGACATCTTTGCTCGAGCTCGTGTGTTTGAATTGCTTTGTATGCCGGGCCTACTATTAAAAAAAAGTTGGATGATCGCCCGACTTATTTGGAATTTTGGAAAATGCTTCTTAATTTCAATTAAGGTAAGATCTCGATCCTGCTCGATTCTATTTAATCCGCTTCAAACTGCAATATCTGCTGCTGTTGTAATCTTATGTCTCCGATCGATACCGTTCTCGCATTCGAAACATGTAATACTCCAATACATGTGTTTGGTTCGTAAGGAGTATTTTGAGTAAAAGGAAGATGAGATGATGTATGCGGAAATGTTATATCACCTCTATGTAGGACTGGTAATCGAATCGATTGTAATGAGCAAACTTACATCCTAGTTTGATTTAATAAGAAAGTTTGAGTTTGGTTCTGTATATATTCAATAACATATGTTCAAATTCGTTTAGAAAATGAACAAATTTGAAATTAGTTCAAATCTAGAGTTCGATCATTATAAAAATAAATAATTATTTCTAATTGAAAGGAGATTCGTCCTTTATATCGATAACTAAATCAAAGTTATATATAAGCTTTGTTCCATAGTTTATTTTATCTTACAAATATACAATTTTAACTCTAACAATTAACTAGAAAACATCTTACTTGTGATCATGTTTCGATTAACCTAAAATTTAAGGTTCATTTTCATTCCATTTAGAAACGAATGGATATTATTTACCTTACGAACTCTAATCAAATACGGATATCTTCAGTTTAGTTTAGAAATCAATACTAGCAACTACTTGTTGATATGCATTGAATCCTAACCATCTAATTTGATTGAAGAATCGTTGTATGCACTCCCTCCTAACATATCATACCCCATTTCATTAACGGTTCTATCAGTATTTGTCTATGTGGATCCATTTGTTTTAGGGATCCGTCTGTACGGGAATAGTATATAAACTCCTTAGGATTTAGGGCTCTACGTATCCTCTATATTTTCTTCTTCTCCACATAGTGAAAACTGATCGTCGGTGCCCAAGGATGTAGCCCAGTTACGAGTAAACCTTGTAAATCCGTGTCTTTGTGCTTGCGTTATTTATCTTGTGCGTACTTCGGCGAATCGCAACAACAATAATGCTAAGAGAAGTTTTGGTGCATGTTTCAGCGTTGCTTTGGCCGAGTTATTTTTTCAGTTCTTTGAATCCGACCATAGCGTACAACCTATAGTTTTTCTCTGGGATTTTTACACACATAACCCTGAGTAATTTCGCAATAACATTCATGACCCTGCATAATCGCGAATTACATGGGAAACCCTGAGTAGTCACTCCGTCTCACACTCATGACCCTCCGTTAGTTTTCTCCTTAACCCAACCATACTATTAGGTTAATCTAACCCCTAACATATCCAACGCTGCTAAACTAAAAAAAAAATAAAAACCTCCTTCGTATCCCTCCCCTTCTTCCTCCTCCATCCCTCGTCGGCAATGACCCGCTCCCATCGGCAGAACCCCACCCTCCCTTACCCGCCCCGACCTGCAGAGCCCCCCCTCATCCCTACCCGTCTCCCGCAACCTGTAGCCCCCCCTAGTGTGTTGCCGGTCTCCCGCAACCCCCCCCCCCCCCCACGGTCGTCTCTCGCAACCTCCCTCCCGCCCCCACTGACCTGCAGAACCCACCTCCCTCACTCATCCTTCTATTAAGCCGGTCTTTGACCATAATTGTGACCCAATTGCAGAGGGGTTGGCGCGGTGGCAGAGGGGGGGTGGCGGTGGCTGGCCGGGTTGGCGCCGCGGGTGTGGGGGGCAAGGGGGCGGGGTGGGGGGTTGGACTGCAGGTCGGTTGGGGCTGCGAGTGGGGGCGATAGAGGCCGGGTTGGCGTCGTGCAGGGGTGGTGGTGGTCGGGTTGGTGTTGATGGCATGTTTGCAATTTCGTATTTTTTAACGGAAATCGTCAAACATAACGGGCAACTCAAACGGATCTTGACACAGGGTTATGTCATGTAAGAGTTAAGTATTACTCAAGGTTTCTCATGTAATTCGCGATTATACAGGGTTATGAATGTTATTGCAAAATTACTCAAGGTTATGGGTGTAAAAATCCCTTTTTCTCTTTGTTAGGGTCGTGTTAGAGGAGGGATAACGAACAAGAAGAGATTAAGGACAAATTAGGTTTATCTATTGTTCTTGTTCAGTTATATGAAGGATAAGAAAGGAGTAATGCATGATGTAAAAGTGATCTGACCATTTTCTTTCTCGAGATTATTTATCTAAAATAAAGTCTCCTTATCCGGAAACGATGAAACATGAATATTTGTCGCGTTGTGTAATTTTTGTGACCAAATATTAAAGAAATGGTCCTCTTTTTTTTGTTTTTCCAGTCTGCAGTTCGACCCAATTAGACCAGACAAGATCAAACAGAATGTATAATCATGTCTTCTTCTAACTCGTTCCATCCTCATCGGTGTTCTACGTCTTCCACCACCTCAAGACATCGTAGATCGTCAAGATATACAGAGTAGAATCATGTTCAATGGTTTGATAGCAGGAAACAGATAAACGACAAGTAACAACCATTTGAAATTAACCTAGGATGCTGAAGATTCCACATGTGATGCGTAATACGTAACTTATACAGACCAAATATAGTCCGCGAACCGAGGTCCCATTGCAGTAGCTGCGAAAAGGGCAAGCGACCGCTACCAGCAATGCGCGCACGATGATCGTAAGGAATAACAGTATTAGACTAGCAGCTTACAATTCCAGCGAAGATGTATATATAGCAAGAATCAAGAGAAGATACTATACACAATAAGATATCTGAAGTCATGCGCATTAAACACGACAAAAGTGTAGATCATCACTAGAAGTAGGATATGAGCCTTACAAAAAGCATCAAAATGCCTGTAATTTTCGCTTCCTGAGAGGTTCTGTATACAAAGCATTACAGAAGGTATGAACAGGAGTCGATCGACAACAGTTTCCAGATGCCAACAATGCAAAAATTCTTGATGAACTTACAGGATAAATAGTGATTATGGATGGAGAAAAGATCAACTGCGCGATGCCGACTGAAAGATGAAAAATGCAGTCAAAACTCCCACAAGTCCAGTGACAGCCAATGCAACTGTCGGCAATGGTGATGTAAACCCTATATTCTGCAAAAACGATGGGTATGAGAGGTGGGAGTCCCAAGAGATTACAATAAGAACCAAACATGCAGCATTACAACTCACAAGCTGGATAAAAATTCTCTGAAAACCAAATTCTACGATAGTATACGGAAACACATGAAACTGGCAAAGCAAGTTAATACTTGTATACATACATGCATACATACATATACATATACATATATATATATAATGAGTATGTCCATAGGAACGCGCATTTTAAAAGTAAATGATTTTTTTACAATTCCCGATGACGGTACGCACTTCAATGGTTTGGTGGTAGTGCAATGTGCCTACCACCCAAAAGATCATGGTTCGAATCCCCCCTTGTGGGGGTTGTCTTAGGTAGTCGACGGTCAGCGTCAAAAAATAATCAGATCTTTCAACATGGATTTAAGCAAGAATCTATGTAACTGACCCTACTTAAAGTGGGAGAAGGCTCTGCCTTTTTTTCCCTGATGGAGGTGTTGGTATTTTATTAATTTCAAATACTTTTATTACTTTGTTAAAAACATAAAGGTGTATTTATTTTATATTTAGTGGTGCATGAACTTTATTTGGTTAGCATCAATGAGCATGTGATTTATAACATACGTTTTTTGCATGATAATTTATTAGTGATATTATATCACTTTCATGTTTTCTAACGTCTTTACGTGGATATGATTTATTGTCAATATATTCATAATAATGTCATTAATATATTACTTAAATCTTTTGTGTAACGCATGCACATATTACCTTATAATACTAATGATGGATGTTGTGCACATTATGAGAATATTGAATCCTCTTTATTATATTTTTTAATACATTATTTATGAATGATTAATATTCAAATTGAATGGAGAATTTAATTGATTGTTTTGAATGTGTAACGTTCTCTTATTGTGTATCTATATAAAGGGGCCTATAGCATTGCTTTGAGAACACACAACACACAATCATTCTATCCCTCTTATCCTCTCCTCTCATTTGAGTGAGTTTATTCCGAAGGAACGATCTATTGTTGCTCAATAGATCTCGATGTTGGTACGTGCATACCCATTGAGATCTCTTGTTGTATCCTGGAGAATAGTCGTAGCAATACCGATTGCACCGTCGGAATCTCCGTGGGGGTACGAATCTATTCTTAAGGTCAGTGCATTTTGCACGCCTCGGCAAGTTGGTTCGTCTCATCAAATCCGGTATTATCTAACCCTCCTTATATATTTTTATACATTCATATTTATATCTTAAATTTCACCTACGATCTTAAGAATAGATCCATAGGGTTCTTTAGTTCTTTTATCGGAATACCATCACTTAGATGTAGCCTTAGTTGAGCAACTTTCCGGTTCTACGTAATGTTGAAAAAAAAATATTGATAGTTTTTATTTTGTAAGAGTTGAATGATGTGATTATATTTTTCAATATATAGTCTAAAATATTCAAAAGTGTGTGGGTGTAAACTAATATCATACTTATTGAGCCTTAGAAAAGAAAACAATCATTGGAAAGTTTTTGTATGTTTGATTATTAGACATGCTCTTAATAATCATGTTGGTCACTATAATATTATGTGTTGATCTGTTGTGATTAAATAGAAAAAAGGGTACTTAATTTTTTAGTTTGACATATCATTTTGATATCAATGACGTGGGAGAAATAAATACCATCTTGAGAATAAATGTATCATAAAGAATAATTATATTTCTCCATCGCAAGAGTATTGCAAAAACTTTTCTTCTTTTGAATGCAAGCAAGTTAGCATTCGTTTTACTGCATAAGTTTTTAAGGAAAAAAGAGTAAAAGTGGCCGTATGCTTCAAACTAGATATGCATAAATTATTGATTGTTTTATACATTAGACAAGGTATTGCATACGTTGTTGAAAGTTATGCAGGTATACTCCAAATCTGGAAGAGAGCAATGAGATGCTCTGTTTTGAATGCTTTAATATCTCAAAGAAGAGATATGTTATTATTATTTTATGGAGATCCTACAGTTCTTGAAGGATATTATGGCGCAAATTCACTTCATTATTCATATGAGTCAAAAATTACTACTGGGCATATTCTTATCCTGAAAGAGGAGATAGTTTTTGAAATTAATTTAGCAAGCATTCTTTGCTCGATATACATGAGCTTATTGCATTAGAGAATGCATGCACTTGTGATGTACTTGAGAAACTTCTGTGCAGATCTTTCCATTTGGATGAAGCCAATGTCCATCAATATTTCTACTGTTAAAGCCATGCTGCTAAAAATATTTTATAATGTGGAAAAGCAGGCATATTTGTCCGAGAGATAATATTATGAGATATCTCATGGCATAATATCAATGTATTATGTGAAGTTAGAGTTAAATTTGATTGATCCTCTAACTAAACCACTAAGCAAAAAGCTTGTGGAGAGTACATCGAGGGGAACATGATTGTGCCCAAATCAATAGTCGGAGTGATGGAAACCCAACCTTCATGAACGGAGATCCCGGGAAGGAGGTTCATATGGGATAAACAATTCACTAGACGACTAAGAGGATACTATCAGTTATTCCATATTCCTATGGTGTACAATATGATAGTATCATAAGTGGTGAGGTTGAACATACTTGTTCTTAATGGACGTCATAGCCCAAATTGGGTGGCGTGTAAATGCAGTATACACTTGATGATGATCCACCTATATGGGTGTGGAGGTGAGGCCGCTTCCTATGAGATTTTTGGGCAAATCTCTAGAGCACTCATGAAAATCCAGGTAGACGCATGGCCGAAACGTGTCAACCTGCATGAGCAATATAGATAAAAAAAATGTAATGTGAGATATGAGTCAATGGTTTCACAAATAAAGGATTGGTTCATGAATTTCAATTCCACCAACCTTTAGAAACCACATTCATCTATAAGTCTTGGTTCATAGTCGATAAGACACCAAGTCTAATGCGTTATATTTTTGAGTTTCTTCAAGTGTCGTCTTTGAGTTTCTCATCTATCTTTTAATATTTATTATCCTTAATTTCTTTTTTGAAATTGTGGGGGATGAAAAGAGATAGTTCAAAAAAAAGTATTTGAAATAGTGGGGGATTGTTGGTATTTTGTTATATTTCAAATACTTTTATTACTTTGTTAAAAACATAAAGGTGTATTTATTTTATATTTAGTGGTGCATGAACTTTATTTGGTTAGCATCAATGAGCATGTGATTTATAACATACGTTTTTTGCATGATAATTTATTAGTGATATTATATCACTATCATGTTTTCTAACGTCTTTACGTGGATATGATTTATTGTCAATATATTCATAATAATGCCATTAATATAATACTTAAATCTTTTGTGTAACGCATGCATGTTGCATGTTACACATATTACCTTATAATACTAATGATGGATGTTGTGCACATTATGAGAATATTGAATCCTCTTTATTATATTTTTTAATACATTATTTATGAATGATTAATATTCAAATTGAATGGAGTTGATTGTTTTGAACGTGTAACGTTCTCTTATTGTGTATCTATATAAAGGGGCCTATAGCATTGCTTTGAGAACACACAACACACAATCATTCTATCCTTCTTCTCCTCTCCTCTCATTTGAGTGAGTTTATTCCGAAGGAACGATCTATTGGTGCTCAATAGATCTCGATGTTGGTACGTGCATACCCATTGAGATCTCGCCGTTGTATCCTGGAGAATAGTCGTACCAATACCGATTGCACTGTCGGAATCTCCCTGGGGGTATGAATCTAAAGGTCAGTACATTTTGCACGCCTCGGCAAGTTGGTTTGTCTCATCAAATCCGGTATTATCTAACCCTCCTTATATATTTTTATACATTCATATTTATATCTTAAATTTCACCTACAAGGAGGTACTACGATCTTGGTCAGGGGAAAAAAGACCAAAGACCAATCAAATACTCCTACATGACCCTTATTCTCAAATATTCATTTAAGGCTTATAATACCCCTACATGACCCTTATTCTCAAATATTCATTTAAGGCTTATTATCCTTTAAATGCGCTTCAATCTAGCAAGAAACTTAGCAAGCTCATCTTTTTTTACAATTTACAATTTTTTTATAGTGTGGATCTTATATCCTTGCATCTCATTACATACTTTATATTAACATTGTATTTTATACCTTTACCTTTGTGATGCAAAGATCTTTAGCAAAGACCAACGAGTTGTTGTAACTAGGTGGATTTATCCAAGATAAATAACTCGAATAGTGAATTAGTTAATCACCGTGGTAGGTCGAGACATCCTAAACTAGGGACGTGGAGTGGGTTTTTACTCAATAGGGTTTACACATTGCAATCATCGTGTTCTCGTGGTTGCGTGCTTTGTTATTAGATTATTTGTGATGGTCGGATATGCACTGACTAATTTGGTTTAAGAGTATGTGGTAATTCTACTTTACATGTATTAAATCGTCTTTTGGTATCAGAGCTCCCCCCGTACAACGTCAAAAAAGAGCAAGAAGTGGAAGCTAAGATGGAGTCCACAAAGACTGATCTTGGAAGTCTTTCTTTCTGAGAAACCTTAACATCTGATTGTTGTAATTGTAAAGGTGACATTTCATCAAAAGTTGTCAAGAAATTCATGCATTTAAGTGATGAAGCTCAAGAAAGATAATAACTGGATGTTTGCTTCAGCTATATGGAAATAGGGGACAAGTTTAGGAGTGTTAATATAGCTTAAACTTGCAGGAACCTTGACTGGGCCATGTACCAATTGACATAAAGATTTCATTCCTCTATGGATGGCGTTGTTCCACTAGTCGACTAGAGCTTGGTTTTCAAAGTTTCCTGAAGTGGCTGAAAAGCATTGGATTTCATCACGCATATGCTAATCATTCACTCCTTGTGCACAAGAGTGAGAAGGGGATAGTAATTCTGTTGGTCTATATTGACAATATTATGTTTACAAGAAACACTGAATTTTGTAAGAAAAGAGACAATGGCATTCCAGAAATAAAGAGGACCCTTGCGGAAAAGTTTATTTGTTTTTCAGGAAAAAGGAGGGTATGACGTCGAGAAGACGCTTACCCTGTAAATTATATATATTCACAACAAAAGACAATTACAAAGACCAAATAGTCTTTAAACTTTTAGCATGTTCAATCGCATTTTCCATATACATTAGCACACCTCAGAAGATGGAACCATTCCAAGCAAGCCACACAACTATAAGATGGTCGCCACCCACACCTTAGTTGGACCAGTGCCATGCCCAAGCTCATCTAGGGATCCTCAAAACTCTTTCCAGTCTACTGTCGAGATCCATCCAACTTGCTTGCTGCCCAAATGCCTTAGCAATAGGACATCCAAGGAAAAGATGCCCAACGGTCTCCTCTTCTACGACAATGCTCACAAATGCCATCACACGCCAGAATGAACCATGCTCTTCTATCACCTGCAATAAGGTGGTCTCCGCATCAGTCATATGAACACCCGGATACGTAATGGTACCTTCCAACACACAAGTCGGCAAAACAGTCCGAGACCAGAGTCTGACTCAAGACAGTAGAAAGCCATATATGCCTTTCGCACGGTGAAATGGTCCTTGGACCAACACCAATGATCAATAGATCCACTCAATCCCCCTCCAAGTGGTAACGCCTCCAAGCAAAGATGAGAAAACACAAATCGTTGATCCGACAACTCCGTACGAAATGGAGGTATTAGCTACTACCCTCCCACCAATCGTTGACCGACACCTCAAGGTCGACTGCCGGTGCAAACAAGTGAGGAAAGTGAATCTGCAATGAGGCATATGGTCCAATCATCTCTCAAAAATATGAATCCACATCCATCACCTAATATGGGTTTCATAAGCGACACCATATGAGACCGCACTGAACAATCCCCTTCCAAAAATTGGAGGGCAAACTCACACCAGCCCCCTGCAACGATGGGTCAATGAGATCTCATAAATAGATCGCAAACATTTGCACAACAAATCAGACCCACCACCCCAAATTCGGGTAACCCATTTCGTCAGAAGCGCATGGTTCATTGTCTCTAGGGCTGATCCCTAGACCTCCATCTTCTTCACTAGAATTAGGGTTTTCCATCCCATCAAAGGCATCCCTGAGTTCCCCTCGGATGAGGTCCAAAAATTCGTCTCATGATTGCCTCCAATATCCTTCTCACCCCCAACGGGCATCATATGTGTCGAAAAGGAAAAAAATGGGTTGGCCGACAAAACAGCCTTCAACAAAACCAAGCGGATTCAAAGTCTTTGTTAGAAGAGTAACATAGCTCTGATACCATGTTAGAAAATATATAATGCAGAAGCGTAATCAGAGATAAAGAACAAACATGAAAAGAACAACGGGATTTTTACATGGAACCCTACTCCGTGAGGTGCGGTATGAAACCACGGAAACCGCCACAAAGGGTTGATTCTTCTATTGAAGTTTCTCTTCTGATACGGGAAGTCTGGGCTTCTTATATAGCCTCCACGGACCTCCAAGTTCCACCACTAGTAGATGTGGAACTAAACATAAGTGGGTGTGGTAATTGGACCCTATAGGGATCCAATTATCCACCTACACAAGTGACGTATACTCCAACAGTCTTAGTACTTCCTTGTGATAGAGGTTGCTCGAAGCAAATATGAGGTAGTTATGTCCTAACAAAAACATAGCATAACCGATTTGCTATGAGAAATTAGGACGCATGAAACCAAGCCCATTTACATTCTTATGGATCCAAAAATAAACTTCCATAATATAGATTCTAAGGCAGGTAATGCACAACATTATTAATCCCTAGTGGAGAACATCCATGTGCCATAATGACTAGAAAGGATATCTCCGGTGTTACCTAAAAGTATATTCGGATGACGATATGAACATCCTCATGTATTATAATCAGGGATATGCAAACAGATGGTATGGATATAGGTGTTATCATATCATTTTCATTTTTAAATGCAAATACAAATGCAAATATGGATATTGATGGATATTAGAATTTTGTTACCATATCCTTAAAAAACGAACTTGGATGTAAAACAGATGCTGGTTACATACGAGTAATATTAGAAATTCTCTATAGGTTAGCTTAAATATATATATACATACATATATATATATATAGGATTTAATGGGGCTGCCCCTGGGGGCAGCCAACATGGCTGCCCCGCCCCCTATTTCCGACGTTTTTTTTTATTTTTTTGAAAAATAAAACCATGTAAATTCATCCCTATATCCCTCCTACATGCCATTCGAATTTCGTCAGAAACAGAGACTCCTACGGCCTCCATCGAGATGGTGTCGATTTAAAAAATCCTGTTACCGTTAAAAAATGACTGTCTGGATGGAGGCCGTAGGAGTCTCTGTTTCCGACGAAATTCGAATGGCATGTAGGAGAGATATAGGGATGAATATACATGGTGACATTTTTGAAAAAAAATAAAAAAAGCATCGAAAATGGTGCGGAGGGGGCAGCCCCATTAACCTCATATATATATGTATGTATGTATTGGATGGAACACACATAATATAAACATAATAAATGTGCTTATATCATAATAAGTATACAAAATACGGTGAAAGTAGGAATAAAATTATTTAAAAAATGGTTATAAATAATTCTACAACTATATCTATATATGAAAATGGATATACATATATATATGATACATATACGGGCGTTTGCATATGTCAAAGTGATATCAATATATGTATCCAGTTTAAACGGCAACAGATACAAATGTCAAAACTTGTATAACCGGATACGGTGACGGATTGGATACGCATATATCCATAACCGTTGGCATCCCTAATTTAACTCATGCCCTGTAACGTGGCCCTTCTTCTCCAAGGAAGTGTGATCTCTAAAATGACCTACAGGATGTTAATTCAAGCCCGGAAAGGGAGCACAAACTTTTCTACTTGCATGGTTGGCAATCCGGTTACAAGGAAAGCAAAAAAAGAAAATAGTTGTGGCTCGCACAAGTGCATAATCGATCTTAAGCAAAATCTTAAACTAGTATAGACTTAATGTAAGTACGGTCAAGTATGACTTATGACTGACCTCAATATGTGCGTAAAAAAGGAAAATGGAGCTAATATGTGACAACAAAATTATTATGTTTCTAGCCAAGAATCATGCCTTTATTAAGCATACAAAGTATGCAGAAGTTGACTGCCACTATATCTAAGACATGATTCAGAAAAGATTTGTATACACGTATATGCAAGCTCGTAAAATTCGACGAAGTCGGTTCAACTAAATCTACCAGGAGGTCAATAATCGATCTAGTCAATCAATAGGAAACAGATTTTTTCCAATAGCGATTTATAAAAACAATATGAGTTTTCTAAAAGTAAACTAAAATTAAGGTGCTTACTGTTTGATTGGATATCAATTATTACTTTTTGTTAAATTATAAAAAATACATAATCAGAAACAAGAATCAAAACATAAACATATTGGATTCTTACGTGGAACCCTACTCCCGAAGGAGCATGATGAAACCACGGGAGAAGGCTTCAAAGGGTCAGATCTTCTATTAGATTCTCTCGATGAATACATGGAGTGACAAACCGAGTCCCACAAATAGCAGATGTGGGACTAAACATGAGTGGGGGTAATTGGATCTTGGAGAGGTCTAATTATCTGTCTATTACATACTCCAACACTCCCCCCAAGCTAGAGCTGAGAAAGTTGCAACTTGCAACAAAAGAAAATATATAACGCATCTTCACTCGATGCAGCTGAGAGAGACGGGAAGAGACCCTCTTGGGAGTAGTCGATGCTGGTAGAAGACCTCGCACAAGGGCGAGTCTACGACGATCAGGTCGTGTCTTTAGTAGAGTCGTTGTGACAACCAGGTTGTGCCTAGAGTAGAGTCATTGTAGAAGAAGTTCAGTGCGGAGTTATAAGTCGAAGAAAGACATTTGACAAAATAGTCAATGCTCAATGAAGACAACTGATAGCATTAGTAGTTTGAAGTGTTGGTCTTTCAGTCGTGGACGAGCACTAGAAGTCTGATTGATCCCAAGTAGAGAGGTCCATTCTGATGTCAGGGATAGACACCCAAACAGTGGTTGTCTCCTATGCAGATCTCGAATTAGTGGAGTTAGACACCTCGTGTTTGGCCTCTCTATACTTGAACCCATGACGGCCTCTCCCATTTTCCTTATGGGGATCTAGAGCTGGTTCGCTTGTATAGGGACCGAATGATCGGGAAAAGACATCCAACGTAAAGATTCCTTTTGATGAGGATCCAGAAGTAGAGATGAGGATGCACATAGAAATCCTATAGAAACATCTCAAGTAGAAGAATATGATGTCATATTCTCACTCCTCTTTTCACACATACTTGATAGAATAAGAGCATGGATCATCAAGTTGGAGAAACCAAAACAAAGCATGCATTTTTGTTGTTTTGTGCACAAATATCTTTTTCTCCATAGCCGTCTCTGCTTTTTTAGTCATTTTTTTTCGTACGGCTTTTTTTGTATGACCATTTTTTAAGCTTCGCTCTTTTTTCTATAGTCGTTCACTTTTTTTCTGGCTTTCCTTTTTTATCAGCCTTCCCCTCTTTTTTTTACAAATCGGGCTCCTCTCTCTTTTTAAACTCATGTGCCTTTTTTTTGAAGACACGACCCAAACTTGACCCAAAAAGTGTACCTACTCACCTCCCTTTCCCCTTCTCCTTTCTATTTTTTTTTAATAAAAATCATTGTCGCAGCTTCCTTGCCTCCTTTCACACTCCTTAACCTTCTTTCGCACAAGATGGGTTCTGCGAGCATTAGTTGTCGCAGCTTGGAGCTCCAGATGAGATCACCGCCACAATTTACTTGGAGAGCACGCCAGCAGGAGGGTCGATCGTCGTCATATTTAGTGGAGATGCATCCTGTAGGAGTTGCATGCGTGAAGGAGGAGTCGTGTGCGTGGATATGGAAGTCTGCTAGTGGTTAGAGGGATTGGGTTCATTGCCTAGAGATGCTTACGCGGGTGTGCCTGGAAGTAGCATCGTCGCCTATTGAAGTGCTAGATTTGGGTCGATACTCCGATTCGGGCAGGCCTGGATGCACGAGGGAGGCTCTGCAGCACGATGCATGAGGGGATTGGTGTCACGAGATAAAGGTCATTCATGGTCGAGTAGGGTTCCAAGGTTTTACAAATCCTAGTTGCCTGCATCCCCCTTCCTTCTCTTCGGATTTCCTTTTGCTAAGACCACGATTTCAGAGAGCGCATCCCTAGCCCCTCCTCGATCTTAGAGAAATTGTCTTCTTATTGTACACAGAGATGGATGGAGAAATCGGCGTTTCTTAGATAACTGATGATTGTCCAAATATGGACTATGGTTATAGATGAAAGCAGAAGTCCTCCCGCTTCCTTTTTATGAGGATTCTCTATGTTGAAGAATTGGCTGATGGTGGATCGCAACATGATTGAGTTTCAAGAACAAACCCAACCATATGCACAAAAATTGAACCATCGGATGCATAAAGATCTGGAGGAACCATGAATAAGGGTTCCAGGAATCCTAATTTCCTTTGAACTCGGTAACAATAATCTTCAAAACTTTAAATAATAATAGAACTTGGAATAAAAATCAAAAACTCCCAAAATCGACTCGCTCTGATACCATGTTGAATATAAGAACGCGGAATCGAATCAGAAACATGAATCAAAACATAAACATCTTGGGTTTTTACGTGGAACTCTACTCTGAAGGAGCGGAACAAAACCACAGGAAAGCCTCAAAGGATGGATCTTCTATTAGAATCTCTCAACGAATACCGTGAGTACATGCTCCTTATATATAGGGATGAAAACGGATACGGATATATCCGAATATCCGCTATACCGTATTCGAAAAATTACCGGATTGGATATCTGTATCGAATATTAATCGAATATGGATCGAGATATGGGATGGATAAAAATTCCCGAATACAGATACTGTTTGGCTTGACTGGTATGCAGGAGCGTGCGGATGTGATACGTTATCTTGCAATAGTTTTGAGAATGAGCTTGTAGATATGTGTTGT